>NW_019167838.1:10549838-10816913 GCF_002303985.1 Durio zibethinus
TCAAGATAGTTTCAAAGCTTTATTAATCTTATCTTCATAGAAAAAGTAGCTGAACTAATTCAAATCTGTAACCTTGATGACTCAAAAGAGAAAAAAAAGATGAAGTTGAAAGAAGATGAGACTTTAACGGATTCGAAAGTCAAATAAAAGATAAACCTATTAGAGAAGAGACTGTGAGTTATCAAAAAGATAGACTTTATATCTTTATGGATGCGGTTGGACTTTGCTTAGTTTTCGACGTAATTATCTTACCAAAATTCAAAGTCTTAAAGTTCGAAAAATATAATTACACTAAGTGTCTAATGACTCATGTCACTATACACTATCTAAAAATGGTAGCTTATACCAGTGACAATAAGTTGTTCATATATGATTTTAAGATAGCCTTATTGGCTATCCTACTAGATGTTACATCTAACTGGATGGTACTTACATTATTTCATAAAAAAAAATTGGCAAAGGCATTTATTACCCAATACCGTTACACTATAAACTTGATTCCTGATCGTTTTTCTTTATAAAGCATGGAGAAAAGTGACAAAGTCATTTAAAGAATATGCCTAAATATTGAGAGACATGGTTGCCTAAGTTTAACCATCTCTGACTGAGAAAAAAATGGTATTATTTATGAGTACGTTAAAAGCATCCTATTAAGAAGACGATAGAGAATGTAACAAAAAAATTTACTAATATAGTGATCTCAAGGAAAATTATTGAAAATACCATCAAAAGTGGCAAGCTAAAAGAATGAGAGATCAACAGCACAAAGAAAGGTGGAAAGCCCAAAAAGAAAAAAGCTGAAGCCTAAGTCATGAGTTTAAAGGGGCAACAATTCAAAAGTTATACTTCATTTCCATAACTGGTTTATCGTACTTACTACTCTACAATTAATGGTATTGCATAAGCCCCATACCAACTTTTACCTTAACTATCTTACTTGTTTACTAACCAGCCTTTTAGACACCTGTATATGGGCCTAGTCCTATCATTATGTCAGTGATTTGAAAAGATCTAGGAACAACCAAGGGAGAGCTCGTATTAATCTTATTGCCATAACATATATTAAGATATTCTTAGAACAAGTCAAGAACAACCTCGTATCTTTAGTTCATTTGAAATCATTAAAGTCATCCTATCTCAAATGGTACGATGTTAATGTCACGTGTGATTACCATAACAAGAATGTAGGTCATTCTATAGAAAGTTATCCTACTTTCAAGCATAAGATACAAAGTTTGACCTAAGCAAGCTTGGTAAGCTTCATAAACCAGATGAGCCGAATGTCAATCCTTTGCTCGATCACACATAGGCATAATTTTGAAAAAAAAGTTAACGTTGGCTAGAAGTTGCTTGTCATTTTAAGATTTATTTTAGAGTAATGCTAGGATTTCTTTTATATAATAAGATTTTATTTTTTATCATTTTAATAAAAAAAGATAAGTATGATGGATCTCATTACATTTTTCTTTCATACAAACCACCATTCTATGCTTTGTTATTTCCCGTATCATTTTTTATTCTCATTTTCAAATTCTAAATGATGAATGTTTAGACAATGATAATAATAACTTTAGAATTTAATTTTGAAAACTCATTCACATTGATGAGCTTGATTCGTGGAGATTATTTTAGCAAAATAAGCAAGTTGTGTAAAAAAAAGATATACCATTCATGGAAAAACAAAACAGACATATCTTGAAAACATCCACCAATCTATTTTTATTTAATAAATAATCTTCAAAGAAAGTATTCACATTTGAGATAAAAAAATGGCCATATTTTTTTTTGCCATTCAATAAAATCATCCATTGCTACTTTTTAAGCTTATTATATATATTTTTTAAAAGATCCCCAACCAAAGATTGCCCTTCACACTGAGGGCACATTTTAAGAAAAGATCTATTTTAAATAAAAAAGGCAAAAGGTCATAAAAGGTCTTAAAGTTGAAAAGTAAAAAAAAAAAAATGAACCTTTTTACAAAATGAAAAGTAAATGCAAAAATGACGTAAGGAGCAAGGTAGAAAAGAATTATTTTGTAAGTGAATATTGAATAAGAAAAGATGACAAATACAAATGAAAAATGAAATGACAAAGATTGGGGTGAGGTGCCAAGTCACTTCACATACGAAAAATTATCATTTGGTTTGAACCCTTTAAACATATATTTTAATCTTATTTTATCTATTTTTTTCATGACCAATCACCGTAACCTATGTTATGTGTTTTATAAGTCCATTTTGATTAAATGTCAATGCCTAAATTGAAGGATCATATATTAAACTAAGGTATGCTTGTGATAACTAATAAGATCATGATTTGTTCTTGTATCTTAGAGATTGACTCGAAATGTGTGAGAGATACCAATAATTGATGAAGTGAAAAGAAATAATAAAAAAAATGAAAAAAAATGAGAAAGATATGAAAAATGAAAAAAAAAGAGAGAAAAGGAAAACTCAAATTGAAAACATGAAAGTGTGATTCAAGTAGAAAATATCTGAGTTGAAAACAAAAAAAGTAGTTAGGTAGAAGATCTTATTAAATAGGTGTAGATTTGAGGAGCATAAAATGATTTGGAATTTAATTGAATGAGTTTTTGAAAAATTCTGGATTAATGTTAAAAATTGCCTAAAAATTCATTATTTGGACATGGTTATACCATCCAAACACTTGTCCCAGTGGTATGCTTTAAATTTGTTCCTTTGCTTATTTGTTTTTTACCATACTTGTTCTTGTATTAAGTATCCCTTTCTTTCAATATACATTGTTTCTCTCATTTTTATATCCCTTAAAATAAATTGAGGAAATGTATGATAGCATAATATTTGTCGTGAATTAAAATGATAATGAATAAATGAATGATAATATCTATAAAAGATTCTTCCATTCCAGTGAAAGAAATTTGGAATGATAAAGGCAAAAAAAATGATGAAAGAAGCTTGAAAAGATAATTTAAAAAGGCAAATGTGGTGACTAAGTGATGAATATAGTGATGGATTAGTCAATATAACCTTTGAGTTGTGACTAGATGATGGAAATAATGTGGATATATTGATAGAATTTATGAATTAATTCTGAAATTGTTAGAGCTTAGAAGCTAAAAAATAGATGGTAGAGTCTTGAGAATCTTATTACCACAATTAGAATTTCATGGCATTGATTTTAGAGACATTTATGTTGCATGCATTACATTTGCATTGCTGTTTGAACTGTGTATGTGCATAATTTGGTAAGAATATAGATTATTGTTTTGAATGTTGAACTTACATCATTGTTTGAACCACGCACTTGTATTATTTAGTGAGAATTTGAATTATCGTATTTGCAACATTTAGAAGGCATTTGCATTATTATCATAGCATGCATTACATACAAATTTTGATTTTGGTGAAAGGCTGAGAATTTTCATCCTTGAATGAAGAAAGCTTTTCAAGATAATATTTTGAATCCTCAATAAGGGAAATTTTTTATGATTTTTTGGATGAGGAAAAAGTTTAAAATTTTAAAGTTATGGAGCTTTCATTTTGGAAAAGCATTTTTAATGTTGATAATGATTTGTAGGACCTCCGGGTATAATTTTTAAAAATTTTCAAATAAGAATCTTTGAGTTTTAGATATGAATCTTTAAGACTTTTTGAATGTTAATCTTTGAATTTTAGATGTAAACCTCTATGATTTTTTGAATGAGAATCTTTAAAATCTTGTATGTGAATTCCTAAAGTTTTTTGAATAGAAGTTTTTAAATTTTTGGTGTGAATCTCTAAAATTTTCAAATGTAAATCTTTGAGTGTTGGATGCAAGCCTTGAAATTTTTTATATGAATCCCTGAATTTGTCAAACATGAACTTTTTGAATTTTAGATGTAAATTTCTCTAAAATTTATCAAATGTGAACTTTGAATTTTAGATGTGAATCACTGACAAAAATCTTTCAAATATGAATATTTGAATTTTAGATATGAATTTCTTAAAAATTACAATTGCAAATCTTTGCAATGGTGAAGTTTTAAAAATTTGGTGAATCTTCAATTCTTGTGAAATCTGAAACTTGTGAACCTTTTGAGTTATTGTGAATTTTTTAGTTCTTATGAATATTTAAAATCTTGCAAACCTTTGAAATTTGGAGAATCTTCAATTTTTGTGAAATTTGAAAATCTTGCGAATATTTAATTCTAGCGAACTTTTGAATTCTTGTGAATCTTTGAGTTTTTGCGAATCATTGAAATTTTGTAAACCTTTGAAATCTTACGAACCTTTGAAATTTTATGAATCTTTGAATTTTTATAGATTTTTGAAACCTTTGAACTCTTCAAATATTTGATTTTTTGCGAATCTTTGGATTTTTACGAACCTTTAAATTTAATTGCAAATCCTTGAATTTCAAATTGTTAACCTTTGAATTTCAAGTTGGCAATTCTTGAATTTCAAATTATGAATCTGCATTTTAGATGAGAATCTCTAGATTTTTATTTTAAGTCAAACCTAAACGTAATAAATGTCTATGTCCTTGCATAATTTCTGTTTCAAATTGTGAATATGTATTTTAGATGAGAATCTCTATATTTTTATTTTGAGTCAAACCTGACATAATAAATGTCTATGTCCTTGCCTAATTTCTGTTTCACAAGAAATGTACAAAGAAAGATAACTGTCGACATTTTATTTTGTTCGAGGTCATTTGGGAATATTCTCGGGTGTCGAAATATTGATTTATAATGGTCATTTGGGCTTAGTTCATATTTTAAACCAATTCAAGCCCATTTACTATTTTAAAATTGTTTTGGTTTTATTATTATAGTTTTTTTGCAAAAAATAAAAAAGAAGAAGGATAAACAAAATGATAAATTATGATGTTTGAATTAGGATTTTGATTAAAATTTCTTTGAAGATAAAGTTGTTGGGATTAAAATTGAAATTAAAAGAGATAATGCAGGAAAATCTTGTTCAACTGAATCTCATTTTTTTATCTTGAATTCTATCATTATTTAAACAGCACAATCAAGCACATTACAGGGGAGAAAATTTTCAGTTGACCGTAATAGTATCTCTACCACTATTGCATGGTACAACCAATCCGCCTCACCATTACCTTGTCACCAAAATAGCCTACTGCTCTCTACCATCTACAACCTAAACTGCCCTATTTTACCACCGTTTGAACCACCGCAGCTAGTAATTCAGTCTAAAACCACCCACCAGTCTAGTACCCAATCTCGGTAAACCAATAGCTTAATCCAACAACCACCACCTTTACCAGAGCACCACTACATCATCATTTTGCCGCCTCCATCACTATACCATTACCAAACCGAACCCACCACCATCACCATTACAAAAACCAAGCCCTACATAAAGAAACCAAATGCACACAGCTAGTTCTCCAGCAATAAACACCAAACTTACTAAACACAAACCATCATTTCCAATTGAATCCCTCCATCCGAAGAGCTACTCTTTTAACCCAAACCGATAGGAAGTAAAATATCGATAGTCTTACACATGCAGAAATCACAAAGACATAAGCACAAGCAAAGCATAATGATACAGAGCAAACAACTAAAGCGGACATCATAATAGGCTTCCATTGTCGAGACCCAATCCAACCACCATCATCAAATCCTTGCCCAGACGGTCGCCCATAAGCCACATCATAACAAACTAAAAAGAACAAGCAGACATAGTCAGCAAAATAGGGGAAATATGTTTATGGTTATGAAATTGTTAGGAATTTCTAGACACAAAAATAGATGAGGCAAAGTGTAAGAACAAATAAAAGGGAATATTAATGACAGAAGCAGCAACAATTGTAGTGGTCGACGGTGACCAGTGTGATCTTGAGTGATCAGGACCCACGGGGAAGAAAATCATGGGGAAGCCACTGACATACTAAAAACTTGGTAAGATTGGAAGGCGAGAAGAGAACTTTTTTGAAATTTGAAGCTATAAACTAAACTTGCAGATCCATACTATTTCAAGCAATTTTGGAGAAAATTAGTGTGAAAAGGGGGCAGAGGAGTCAACGAGGAGCAATCTGATGAAATTTGGAGGCAAATTGGAGCCAGCGACCTATTGTGAGTGTCAATGTGCGGTGGCGGCAACAATGGGCTGTCGTTGGTTTCTGGATCTGTTTGACAGCTAACGGCTACTATTTAGAAAGAGAAGCGAAGAAATTGGCATTTAGAGAGAGAAAGATAGGAATGAAAAATGAGAAAAGAGCTAGAAAAAGGGATTTTAAAATGGTCTTAAAAAGGCACCATTTTGAAGATTCAAAATTTAACCCACTTATGGAAACCCGTTCGTCAGCCCTTTTATGGACCCAACTCGATTGTTGACCCTAGACTTGTCTACCTCTTGAGCTTATACTGAGACCGAGATACCAAAGCCTAGCCGCGAGTTGTTTTTGAGTCTGTAGCCAAGCCATTTCATTCCCTAAGCCGAGTTGAACCCAACTTTTTCGTATTTTTTTATTTACTTATTTCATTTATTATTTTAGGAAAAAAATATGCTTGCAAATAAAAATAAAAAGTTTAGCAATATATTGGAGAGTTTTAAAATAAAAAATTAATTTTAAGAAAATAAAACTTGAAGAAAACAAAAATAAAACCTTACTAACATATAAGAAGATTTGTGTTCTTTTTTAATCTAAAAATAAGGTTTTATCAATATATTAAAAATATTATTAATTTTTGTAAAAATTAATTTTGAAAAGAAATATTTTTCAAGAAAATCCTACAAATGTATTGGAGGATATTTTCTTTTTAAATAAAAAATCTTACCAACATATTGTCAAATATTTTTTTGAAAAGATGAAAATTGATTTTGAATCTTTAATGATAAAATTACTAAGAACATTGCAAATAATAATTTCTTTGTAAATCCTTATGTGAGAAATTCTTTCTAAATATAACTTAGATATTGGAGAATTTAGAAAAGATTTTCAATACCAAGATCCTTAAAAATCTCATTTGTCATAAATAAAAAATTTTTTATAAAATATTAATGAATTCAATGATAGAGTTTTTTCAAGTGTGGCAAATGTCTCTTTAAATACTCTAGAGGTGAGGGAATGACCTAAAATTACTACCAACATATTGGAATAATTTAAGAATGATTTTCACTATTAAATTATTTGGTAAAATCTTTTAAGGTTTTGGATAATACAAAATCAACTATTATCATCATTCGGATGGGTATTGTGAGGGTGTTATAACATTTCTCATACTTAACCGAACTCCTGAACCTAGTCTTAATTTTCTAAATTAGAATCTACCTTTTAAAGATATCCAAATCAAGTTTGAGACCTCTTTTTAGTGGCGACTCCTAAAGTTATGTCTAGCAATAAGTTTTCAGAGTTATACGTTAAGACAATAATAAATTAAAAATAACCTAAATTAAAAAAATAAAAAAACATATCTATAATTTTTTTATTAAACATGATACAGCAAAATTTTTGAATAAAACCCAATCTACCACTAAAAAAAAAGAAAAAAACTCTTCCACCATAACAAATCATCAACACATAATCATTACCCATCATTACTATAGTAAAAATAAATAAATCACACAACAACCTAAGCAAAAAAAAAAAATCTACATAGAAAATGAAGTGAAATGGAAAAGTAACAAATTTTTAGGTTTATGTTCTTATATAGTTTTGGATTTAGGAGATTTTGAAGAGATTTAAGAATACTTGAATAGATAAAAAAAACATGGAAAAAGAATAAAAAAAGAGAATAAAAGAGGTTTTAGGCATTTATAGGCAGTGGCAATAGACTTTTAAAGTGAAGGTCTGAAAATCTGAATTAAGATCTAAGCTTTTAGAAGGAGATTTTGAAGAAATTGAATATAAAAAGATAAATAAGGGGCTAAAAAAGATAAAAAAAAAGTTATTGTTTTTGTGTTTCGACAACATCATGGGGTGGTTGTTTGTGCCAAGATATTCGCGAGGGGTAAAGCCCCAAAAATACAAGGAAGAGAGATCAGTCAACAACCAAGGCTAGAATTTTTTCCTATATTTGTACTTTGATGGTCAAGTTAGAGTTTGATCTAGGACAAGGAAAGGGAATAAGGTGTAACGAAGGCTTGAAAGTTAAAAGTTCTAGTTTGTTTAGAGATACTTGGATGAGACTTTTTATACCTGTGTAATGGGGGACCTTGGGCCTAGGTGGTCCGAAGTCAATGTAAGAAGACTAAGGTTGACCTCATAGGCTCAAGCTAAGCTAGCAGTTGATTGTCCTTCAAGGGTTGATAAGTCAACGCTCTCATGTGCTAGTAAGTAGGTTGTTAAAATGGTCGAGTTAACATAGACCCTAAATTTCAGGTCGACCTGACACGTTAACTTGGTCAAAATGACTAAAATGCCTTTGCTTATCATTTGACTTATACTCTAGAAGAAAAAATCTATTTACTTTTTGGACACTAAAATGCTTCTAATATTCTGTCCTTCCACCAAGTAGTCTTGGGTATTAAATTAACGAGGATAAGGTTGGTAAATCTGTTATTGTTTAAATTGAGTTACAAGTTGAGAGTGGATTTCTTTTGGAGCTTTCGTGGTGTCATTTTGATGAGGTGTTTTAATGATTGCCCTGACCTTAATTCAGCAAGGTATTTATAGGGCTATGCCAACGTAGATGAGGTAGTATTGTTATTTGGGTTTAAAGTGATGTAGCTAACATGGTGTTCATATGATACAACTGATGTGATACTTGTATGTATTTAGCATATGTGATTGACATGGTATTATATATACGATCAATGTGACACTTGTAAAAATTCATGCTCTTAGCCAACCAATTTTTACCGATCTTAAAACTTTGGCCAATGTGACACTTGTAGAAATCTATGCTCATAACATTCTATCCCTCCACCAAGTAGTCTTAGGTGTTATATATATGGCTAACATGACACTTGTAGTCCCACATGAGGTTACATGTACGGTTGATATAATAGTAATCGAATTTGCATGATAAGTTTTACATAGTGGAAGAATCGACATAATCCTTATGCACATTCATTTGAATATGCATTTATTAAAGAGAAATAAATTTTGGCAATTTTTTGAATGAGGGTGGAAAAGTTAAAGAGTCATCCTTGATAATAGTTATGGTGACATGACTTAATTTGGGACATCCATCTGATTTGGGACTTTAGGGCCTTGTAGAGTTCCAATTTCTCATTACCCAAACATCTTAACTCCCTAGCCAATCAATTCCTATCGATCTCAAAACTTTTTAGCCTTCTTTCGTCTGACTTTTTTTTCAAAACTCCTTGGTACATTTTTCTCATTTTCATTATGTCTTCTAATTTTAGTATGTCTAACAACTTTGTTGTAGAAATAAGAGAAAGTTAGCCCGACCAAAAGAATTTCCCTCAAATGATAAAGTGCCTTTTATCACTGAAAAAATGACTATAGCCAAGCTGTCTATTGGTTAAACCCAAAGTCTATTAAGGACCAAAAGCAAATTGAAGACAATGCCTAAGTAAGGGGGAAAGGGTCTATCATGGGATGTATGAGCTTTTAGTTGCAATTGATTATAACCTCCAAAACCCTCTAGTTTTAGTAACCGTGGTCAGTTTGGCTATTTCGTTTGACCTTTCTTCTACTTTCTCTACTCCCTTTCTAAACAACCTAAATCTTTTTTTGACCTTTTAATAGTCTGAGCTCAGAGTGTAGCTCTAGCTCATCTTTTAAGTCTGAATTTCTCTACTTTTTTTCTAAACAACCTAAACTTTTTCAAACCTTTTAATAGTCTAAGCTTAAAGTGTAGCTCTAGCTCATTTTTTAAGTTTGAAAAGTTTTTTTACTCATTTTCATCTTTTTTTATTTCATTTGATGTAATAGAGGTCTCAACCCTTACTCAAGCTTATAGGCTTGCTCAATCTTTAAAAGTCAAGTAGTCCAATGATAAAGCTTTTGAGGTTGACTAAACTCAAAGTTCTAAATAAGCCGAGGTGTTCAACAAAGATAAGAAAGAGGGTAAAGGTGTGGGAGAGGCAAAGGTTGCCAATGAGAAAATGATAATGATGACCTCACTTTCTTTACACTCCTTGGTATAATCTCTAAAGATGTGATGAGAAGCTAAAAAGGTCAAGCTAACCTTACAAACTGCCCTCACTTGTGCTTTATTCATCATGTCTCTACGATAAAACTCAAATTTGATTTTCTCGAAGAGTGGTATGATATAATGATATCGACCTTAGAGGATAGGGTCATTACCTCATTAGAGTCTAACAAGATTTGGATGTACTGAAACTTTATAGTGGCTAGTTTTATATTTCCTTTATAATTTTTTTTATTGTTGAACTTCTTTTATCTTATAATTTATTTATCACTCAACTCATCCCAAATTCTCTTAGGTACATAGTAAGATTTATTATTCTTTATAGAAAAATATGTATTCTTCTTTCTATTATCTCTTTAAGGAGTTTTTTTGTTGTCAAAAAGCACCCCTATGATAAAAATTGGTTTTGTATAATAGCTCAGCTGACTAAAAATTTTTTGCCAACTATTTAAACTCAATAAAGACTTGGAAAATCCTACTTCTTTGTATAAAAAAGTGAAAGGAGTTTAGGAAATTAATAATGGCCTGAATATTTTTTAAGAAGCCAACACTGGCCTATTGATTATGGATGAGCTCGTTGCCTAGGATACAATAAATTACTTCTTCAAAAAAGGGAAGTTAATAGTTGATGCTTATAAGTTAACCTTTCTTAGTGTCATTAAGGAGGTTTAGTACTAGGTAAGTGTTTGCTAACTTTACATGACTAACTTTGTTTCTATCAACTTTGTTCTAACTTTTAGTTCATTTTGTTTTACGGACATGGCTTGCTAAGGTATAGGTGGTTTTGACATGTCTTGATTTGTACAACCTCATAAAAAGAGAGGGAAGAGTAATGCCCTTTCTCAACTTAATGATCTCTTTTAAAGGATAAAAATAATATACCCACCATATTTTCAACAAAGCCAAGTCAGTGGCAAGAGCCAGACTGTGCTCAAAAGCTTAAGTAGAAGAACACAGCTCAAAGGCCTTAAAAAAAGCTAAGGGTTGATTTTTTCTCTTTTAAGCCTGTAGTTAAACTCCAGTCTTTTTCAAAGAAGGTCTCTATCACCATAGAGTTCATTCCTTAGAGAGTGCCTATGAGGATCCTAAGGTAGTGAAGAAGATTACGCAGGCCATTATGTCAACAAAATTTTATCTATCTCTAGCTTGGTTCATTTTTCAAATTGATTTTTGTCTTGTTATGTTAATCTCTAAGCTTAGGTTATTATTTGTATTTTTGATTGGTTCCCATTCTCTATCTTTGAAAACATAGGATAGGGCCTTATACACTGCTATAAAGCTCTCATTCACTTTTTCAAGACTAAGCAAAACATCAAAAACTATGCTTAAAACCTTAGGAGCTGTGCTCAAGACCTCAACTCTCTTAATGAGGTAATGAAAAAGCTCAAACTTTCTAATTTTAAGTACAAAAAGATAAAACAAAGAGTTAGATAAGAAGGTTAAGGACTTGAGCCAAAGGTTTAAAGACATGATAGTATTTGGCTCAAGGACATGATAGTCTAAAAAGCCAAAGCTAAGTCCTTACAATAACAATCTGACCTTAAGCTGAGCATAATGTTGGTTAAGGTGGAAAGTTTAAGAAGTGAGCTTTATGTTATGAAATAGGTCGAGTAATAGGCTGTTGAAAATTTCTTTGAGTCTGATAACTTTTATAATATACAAACCATTTTTGCTTGAAACTAGGTCATTTTCTCCTTTAACTTGGTTTTGAATGAGGTGAAATCTTTTTATGCTAACCTTGACTTATCAATGATAAGCATAAACAACCTAAGATTCCAACAAGTTACAACACTAGGCAAGAAGGTCTAAAACGAAAAGGATTTAGAAATTGAGGTTGCTATGAATGTTGTTTTTAAAGTTAAGGTCGAGTAGGAAAGAGAGGGTAGGGAGTTCAAGGTGGAAGCCCAAGTTGGTGAGTTTAAGACATAAGCTCCAACAGAGCAGCCTAAGAATAAGGCATAGAATAGTTTTTTCCTTTTTTTTTTATTTATCTTTATCATAATTATTGTTTTGATTTTATACATACAACATTCATTAATAAAAAATAAATTTTTTTAAATATTCCAACTTAGTTCTTCTTTTATGTACTATCATCTTAGCTTGGCTTAGTAAATACATAATTTATTACAAACAATTTTCTTAAAGTTTTTACTTTATTATAGTAATCAAGAAAATAGTGATAAAGAACTTCAAAGAACCATGATGGATTTTGAGAGTTAAACTAAGTCTAAAATTAGTCATAAAGGACCTTAATGAATATGATATAACATCTTAGATTTTGACTTTAAAGAATTTACCAGGTTTCATCTCCATACCATTATTAACTGATCTCTTGCTTTAACATTAATGATTTATGAGATAAATATTTTCATTTGACTAGTTCAGACAACTTGAACATAAGAACTTTGCTCGTAGTTCGTACATGTTTAAGGGCAATCTTTGGTTTTATTACTCGTGCAAGTCTAAGCTCAGAGTTTGGACATCTTAAATACAAATATAAAATTGTTACTTCAGACTTAACATAAATGAGTAAATTGACAATATAGATTCAAACTCCAAGCTTTTCATTCAGCTCAAGATTAAGTAATATAAGTAGACTTTATAGTTACAAGCTTCCTTAATTTTAAAGCTTTTATTGATAATAAATTTTCAAATTATCCACATTCCATGCCCTTAGGTTGGGATTTCCATTCAAGTCTTATAGTTTATAATTTCCAAATTTAAATTACCTCTTTCACTATATAGAATCTCTTCCATTTCGTGGCCAACTTCCCCCATCGATCATCAACGCCAGAAGCTTCCATTTTTTTGAGCACTAGGTCTCTTTTATTTATTTTCTTTCATTGGACCTTTCTATTATAATGGTTGGACACTCTCTGTTGATATGCTATTATCCTTGTCAAAGTAATGTCTTTTTCATCCACACACCTTAAATAAGGCAAATTGAATTATCTTTTACAAAACTTCTCATTAATAATGGTGTATCAAAGAGCTTTTCTTATCAAGACTTTGGCTTGAATTTTATCCTTGAGTAGCTTTTTAATTATCAAATATGTTCTAATTTGGGACATCCACATTCCTTTTTCCTCAATCTAGTCATCCTATTTCTCATTAATGCTCTTTTTCATCAACTTTTCTGCTAGGACATGTGTTAAGTTATCTATTGTAATCCTAGATGCCAAGTTAGATAGGGAAATAGCTAAAGTATTTTCTAACCTTGGTATCTTTCTCACCTTGACCTTTAGGAACATTGCTAGGTGTGCTACTACTTTGTCCAAATACTTCTTTATCCCCTTTTTTCGACTTTATATTTTCCATTCACTTGTTCGACTAGTAGTTACGAGTCATTGTACACGAGGAAGCTCTTTACATTTAGGTTGACAGCTAGATTAAGCCTCAATCAGTGCTTCATACTCTACGTTATTATTCTAGGCCTTGAATTTGAACTTTCAAGCATACTAGAACTATATTTTTTTGGATTGATTAGAATTAGGTCGGTCCCACTTCTTTTGTTAATGGCTGACCCATTTACAAAAAGCTTCCAAGTCTTCTCTTTTTCCCAATCATTAGTCATGCTGGGTTGCTACTCTATCTTAGCAAAGGTACATTTAGCAATAAAATCAACTAGCATCTGTGACTTTAGGATTGACTTAGGCAGTATGTGCAAGTTATACTTATTGAGCTCAACTGTTTATTTGATTAGTCTACCTAACAGCTTAATATTTTATAAGATTTTTTTGAGTGGTTGGTCAGTCAAAATGTTCACTATGTAGGATTGAAAAGTACAATCTAAGCTTTTCTAGTTGATATAACAACAGTGTAGGCTTGCTTTTTTTTTTTTTTGACAATCAAGCTTAGCACCAATCAATACTCTACTTATGAAGTATATTGGTATATGTTTTCCTCTTTTTCTCAGAATAGGACCGAGCTGATGGCTTGGTGTATAGTTGCAATGTAGATGTAAACACCTCGTCGGGTCTTGGTTTCAATAATATAAAGAGAGAGGAGAAAAAATCTTCAAGCTCTTTAAAGGCTTTTTGACACTTAAATGTCCACCTAAAGTTGGAGATATTTCTAAATATCTTAAAAAATGCTAGACACCAATCTATCAATCTTAACAAAAATCTACTTAGCACAATGACTCTTCTAATTATTCTCTGTACCTTTTTTACTAAGGTCAATGCTTTTATATCTAAAATGGCCTGAACCTTCTTGAAGTTTACCTCTATTGATAACTCTATAAAGTAAAGTTATTTGAATTGATTTTTAGTCCTTAAATGAGTTACTTTTGTCTTATTTTTGGTAAAATAAGCATCTTTTTACTCCTGATGTGCTTAATTTACTATTTTGTAGGAAATCCTGAAGAAAAGATTGAATCTTGATTAATTTTAAAGAATCTAAAAAGTTTTTAATCAATCTTGGATGATACTTGGTACAATGGAATTAATCTTAGAGTATTTTTGATATGTTCTTAATGATTCTTGGAATTTTTAGAAATTTTGGATTGAAAGTATGAAAATTGTGCAAAATTTGCTTTGCCAAATGTATTAGAGTTTGAATTGATGAATCTTGATGAAAAATTCAAAAAATATATACAAGAATAATCTAAAGCATGTTTGGCTATAACTAAGGTCAGAGTTGTAATTTTAAATTAAATGCATATCCATGATAGCTTATATAGGTGCGTATGTATGGGATTACTAATGGATGACATGGCAGCAAGTTTTTTCTCATTGGTTAAGAGATATGATTTGAAGGCTTATGTGGTAGATGACTTGGCAATTCTATTCATATCGAAAAAGTTCAAATAGCCCTTAGTTTTCCTATATTGACTTAGAAATCCTATCTTTACTTGGATTTTAATTATTCTTATTTAGGGTAGGATTTGATTTGCATGGATATATAAAGACTTCTAAAGAAAGGGTGGCACGCATAAAATATTTAAATTTGAAATTGATTTTCTTTCAAAAAGAGTTTTACCTGAAAGCAAACTCCAAGAAGGCTTCAAAAAGGAGCAAGATCTATTCCAACTTGAAGAACACTTTCTAAAAGACATTCAACTTTTAATTTTCAAGAAAACTTCTTCATTTAAGAATTCAAGCTTAGCTGAACTAGAAAGAAATTTGATTAAAGCCAACAACAACTTCTACTTATCTATTTAGGGTTTTTTTATTTTCTTGATTTTATAAATAACTAGCTTAGGTTAGAGAAAGAAACATGGTTAGGGTGACATTTCATCATATAGCTTTATAGGGTTTCTTATTATTGTTTTCTTGTTCTTTTAAGTTTTTTTTTTTTTTAGTTTAAGGTTTAGGGTAACAGACTAGCCTTTTTTTTTAAGCTTACTTGCATTGTTTTCTTAAGTTTTCAATTCAATTCAATTTCTTTTAAGTTAATTTAAATTTCTATAAGTTTTCAAGTAATTTAAATTCTATTTTAATTTTATTTATGTTCAAGCTCTTTAATTCTTTATTCTTGCTATTTACTTTTAATTTGCTGTTTTAATTTAATTCAATTTTGGTTAATGCAATTTAAGGTTAATTTAGCTCTACTTTAGTTTGATTTAAGGTTTCTCAAGTTAAATTTAGTTGCACAAGTTATTATTTCAAGTTATTAGATTATGTTTAATATTTGTCTATGATTTAAAGTTTAATTTGCTTAAGTTCAGTTATTTTAGTTACGATTTAGGGTTTAATTTTCTATTATTAAGGTTTCATGAGTTAAATTATGTTTGTTAAGTTTAATTTCAGTTTTAGTTAATTCAATATCTTTGCATAATAATTTGATTTCTTAAGTTGCTACATTAAATTTGATTAGTTGAGTAGTTTAATTTAGTTCACATATTAGCTTCAATTTGTAAGAATATAATTAAGGTGTTATAATTTCAGTACTTAGTATTAACTCTATTTACAATCCTTATAGAAACGATCTCTATTTACTACTTGTATGATCTATGCACTTATAGATTTTAATTATCTATCATTCTCTAGTTAATCATGTTTTTGAAGAACTTGCCTAATGTGACACCAAAGGCACATTTGCTAAAATTAAGCTTTATGTTGTACTTCTTAAGTGTATTAAAGGCCACCTCTAGATCTTTTAGGTGCTCAGCAAAATTGCAACCCTTTATAATTATGTCGTCAATATACACTTTGACATTACGATCAATTTAGTCCTTAAAAATTTTACTGACCAACTTTTGGTAAGTTGCGCTTGTATTTTTCAAGTCGAATAGCATCACCTTATTATACTATAAGCCCTTTTTTTGGTCACAAAGGCTATTTTTTCTTTATTTTTTTAACATTTTGATCTTATTATAGCCTTGGTATACATCCATGAAGCTAAGTAGACCATGCTCGACATTGTCATCTACTAGTTAATTTATGCTCAACAAAAAAAGTTATCTTTTGGGCATGCCAAAGTTATCTTTTGGGCAGTCCTTATTGAGGTTGGTGAAGTCAACACACATTCTCCACTTTTTACTTTGCTTTTTCACCATGACAACATTAGCTATCCATTTAGGGTAGTATGCTTCCCTGATGAAACCAGCCTTTGTCAACTTGTTGACTTTTTCCTCAGTGGCTTTTTGGCTTTCCAAGTTAGAACTTTTTTCTTTTTTGCATGACTGTTTTCATGTTTAGCTTGATATGCTGCTTATGGACTATCATTGTAAGATCAATCCTTGGCATATCTGATGGGGTTCATGCAAAAATGTTGGCATTATTTTTTAGCAATCATACAAATTATTCTTTGTGGTCGAGCTTAGACCCTATTTTCATATATTTTTCTATGTTATTTTAAAAAAATGGCATAAGTACAAGGTCTTCTGCCAATTCTAATAGGCTAATATCAAATTTGGATCTTTGATCAATGGTTTCTTTTTTGCTCATTTAGGTTGGGGTTACTTTTTATGAAAAAGATGAACCCTGATGTGAGTGTTTACGTAATTAATTCATTAGTTCAATAGAATAATGCATTCATATAGAGATAAGTTGAACAATTTGATAAATGTGGCTGTTTATATCTATGAGAACAGTTTAAAAGCTCGGTTCAAATGATATATATGTTGACTTTAGAGTGAAGATGAAAAAATCTTTCAAAAGATATTTACAAATTTTGAGCTTAAGAGCTTGATATTGGCTCTTAAAAAAGCATTTCTTGTTTCTTCTCTATTTGGTTGATTCTCTTACCCTGGCTATTTTCTTTTGATTTTTCAATTTCTTTGACCCTGACTCTGTTTCTACTTTGTCTTAGGACTCATTGACCTTGTTGAACTATCAGTCTGCTTCCCAATCTTACCTTTATGGTTGTAACATAGCATTACCTTGCCATGAACTAGTTTTCTCATACCTCTTTAACCCCATTATGAGTAGGAAACTTGATTTTAAGATGAAAAACTAAGCTGATAATTCTTTTAATAAACTGACTAAGTTAGCCCAATATCATGTTGTATGTTGAGGGATTTCTACCATTATAAATCCTATAACCAAGGTGAACTCTTCCGTCCAATGCCCAATGTGATCGGTAGCCTAATTGTTCTATTTATTGGCACCTGTTCATTTCTAAAACCAATCAATGTTTATGGAAAATGGCTTCAACATCTCCTTGATTATCCTTATCTTTAGCATGGTCAAGTCGTACAGGATGTCGATTAAACTTTTATTATCAAATAAGATTCTTCTCACCACATAGTTATAGATTATGACCTAAATGACAATGGTGTCATCATGTGGGAACTAGATCTTTTCCAAATCTCTTGAACTGAAGAAGATAGGCTTATTCTTCCAACATTTTTTTGGCTAAGAACTTGATGGCCATGATTGTCCCCTGATCAAACTTTTTCTTGGTTGATGTTGAAGTCCCTCTAGTGATCACATTGATTATTCTTGTTATAGGCTTGTTATCCACATTATTTTCTTTTTCTTCCATCTAATCGGCCCTACAATCATCACCACTTTCGTTACCCCTTTTTTTCTTTTTTTTTTGGTTTATCCCTATTTGTTATCCCTAATCTTTTCTCCTGAAATCCCCTCTCCCTTGTCTTTACCATTTTTAGTCTAAAAATTTATTCAGTCAATCTTTTCTAATTAAATTCTTAATTTCATTCATAAAGTCAATGCAGTTCTTGGTATTATGGTCGTAGTCTCTGTGAAAAAGCAATCTTTTCTTTAGATCTTTTTTGTTGTTTTACCTCAATGGATTAGGTTATCTGAGTTCATGATCCTTTTCTATTTGCAACAAAATCCTCTTCCAAGAGGTATTTAGTGTAGTATAGTCATGGTGTCATCTGTTTAGGCTTTTGGCCTTAGAGTACCCTCAAATTTTTTCTCTCTTAGAGGATGTTGATTTTTCTTCCTCTTTATGAGTCGAAAAAAGGGAGATAAGCTTTTTTCACTTCAACTACTTTTTATTGTAGTTTTAGTATTGATGTATTTTTTGATGGTGAGTAACATATCGGTCAGAGTCTTTGGTGGCTCTAAGGAGAGAGTGAGCTTAAAGTGGTATTCTCAGTCACTCAATCTACTTGTCGAGGCAACCACTATAGTTGCTTTCTAGGTCTTTCACCTGAAAAGCCACAATGTTAAAATGCATGATGTACTCCTTCAGAGATTCATTTATTTCATAGTAGATTGACATTAGGCTAAGTGTCATTTTTTTTGTTCGTCAGTTGTTAACGAAGTGGGATAGAAATGAGTGGTTGAGCTACTTGAATGTAGTGATTAAGCTTGGCTTGAGGCTGTTGTACCAGGATTAAGCTCTTTCTTTAAGTGTTGTGGCAAGCCCTTTGCACATGAAGGGCTTATCAATTCCTTATATCATCATGTTAGTGCGATAAAGCTTAAGGTAATCAAAGGGATTAGATGTACCTTCATAAGTCTCCAAGGTTGGTATGTTGAATCCTTCAGGTGGTAGTGCTTGTCTATCTCATCGATAAAGTAGATGTTTCTAAGAATCTTAGCTTATCATAAAAAACAAAGGCTTTATTCTTCAATTTTTTTTATTCGCAACAAAATCCTCTCTCATAAAGTATTTAGTGCAATGTAGTAAATGTGTCATCTATTTGGGATTTTGGCCCTAGGTACCCCTTGTCATAATGTATCGATCTAAAACTTTGATCGCTAGATATAAAATTTTAAAATCATGAAAACATAGGGAGTCGCTAACTAGATTGGCCATTCAAAAATTTTTATCTTTTTAATAAAACAATAAAATGGGTTTAAAATTTATTAAAAAGATAATTTTGGTATATGAAAATAGGATTGGGTAGTGAAGAATTAGTACATCGACAGCACTTATAAAATTTGGTACCAAGTAATTATAAGCTATCTATAGTTTTGAACAAAAATGGTTTTTGTTTAAGATTTAATAATAATTCACTTTTTTAAAGAAAGAAAATCAATTAAAAATCTTTATTTATGAATATTGTGAAAATCTTTAAATCAAAAAAATATCTTAATTCTCCGATATGTAGGTAGAATTTAAAGATAATCATTTACGTCTAAGATTCACCATAAAATTCCTTTAGAAGTAAAAATAACATTTTTTTTGCAAATGATAATTATTAGTGACTCTCTAACATTTAAGCAAAGTACAAAAAATTATTTCCTTCGAAATGTTATTTTAATTTTACTTTTAAATCCATCTTTAAATAACATTTTCTATAAAAAGATATTTTTGGTGAAAAAAAGATAATGCTGTAATTAACCAAAAAAACAATAGTAACAATTAGAAGAAGGCATGTGGAATGAATGCAAATCACAATCTAAAAATAAATATATGTTAATGAGTGTTATGCAAAATGATGAAATGTAATTTTAGGATCAAGTCCTTAAATATAAAAAGACCACCCGGACTCCCTAACATTTAAACAGAGTTTGGGTGCAATTATTTATATTTAAGATCTCATTTTATTTTTAATCTTTATTTAATCTTGTTATCATTTTAATTAAGGAATTATATTAATTAAATAAAATTTTCTAAATGTCGTATCATTTAGGCAGCATTATGGAATAAATTATTTCATAAAAGGTCTTATATAAATCCTTAAACAAAATAGGATGATTTTGGGGTTTTAGGTAGTTTTAGGGTTTCAAAGTTTTTATTTAGGGTTTCAACTAAAACCAAAGGTTTCGGGTTTCACAAGGATTTAGGGTTTCGGGTTTTATTTAGAGTTTTAATTTTAAGGTTTCACTTAGAGTTTTAAGAATTTACAAACTTCTTTAAAAATCTCTAACTTTTGGATAGATTTTGGAAGCAAACTCATTGTTTTTTATAATTTTTTCTAAAAAGTAAAAGTTTTATATTTTTATTTATTATTCTTTAATCTTTAGTTATTTTATTTTTATTGTTTAACAATTCTCCAATATCTAAACAAAATTATTTTTTGAAACACAATCTTTAATTCCCTCTAACATCTAGGTAAGGATTTAAAAATCTTTTCTTTTTATTAATTTTTATTATATTTCAAAACATTTTAAAAAATGCAAATAACAACTAAAATACATAAAATATGATTAAAGAAAATAAGTATGCCAATTAAAAGGCTAATACATGTACAAAATTATTAAATAATCAAAGTCAAACATAAATCAAAATAAACATAATTATAATAATAGAAATAATAATGATAATTATGCAAAAAGATATTTAAACATTCATGTGGCCTAAGTTTTTTATTTATTATATTTTTTGTTAAATTCCTTTACATTTAAGTGGATTTAAATATTCAAAACAAGATTTCGCATACCTTTAAACATCTATGAAGGGTTTTCAAAAATTTTTTTAAAAAAAGAACATTATTATCAATATTTATTATTATATATTTTTAATTATTATTATTTTAAACCCTCATTTTTTAAAAATATTTAATCAACTCACAAAATAAAAAAAACCTAAAAACATTAAAATAAATCATTAGAGAAAAATGAAAATGAATTAAACCAAAATCATAGTAGCCTACCCGTCCCTTCTCTCTCACACGTAACAATCCTTGTTTAGTTTTGCTTGTGATTGTCTTCATCTTTATATTCAAGGTTATATGACGTGCAAAGCAATACCTCCAGCTTTTAAAATTTCATGTTTCAAGCCTATGTTTTGGAGAACTTTTTCTGCAGTTTTAAAAAATCATTGGGTGTCCTGTGCCTTCATAAAGCTCTTAATTATTAGAACATAGAAAAAAATGATTTTTCCAACCGAAAATATGTATAGCGAGTAACATAACCTTAAGCTCTTGCAGGATCGAAAACGACAAGGAACTAGTGGCCAAAACAAAACTGGGATTTCAAGGTTCCCCACAGCCTTCAGGGCTTAACAAGCATGAATTGAACAAAACATTAATTTTCTGCTATAGCCTCACATGTAGTAAAAGCAAACCCAGCAACCATGAACAGTATGAGGCCTTCTGTAAGAACGCTTCACTTTTTATCCTTACAAACTAAATTTAAAGCTTAAAAACAAAGCTTTAGTCTTCGAAAAACAGCAACCAAAAGGACAGAACCATAACCCTTAAGAAGTAAATTTTGAAACGTTAAGAATTTGTAATAAACTTTGAACCTGAATTTAAAGCTTTCGATTTAAAAAAGAAAAAAAAAAACATCTTTTAGTGCAATAGCCATCAAACTGACTTATAATGGAGCCTGAAACTCCTGTACAGCAAACTACCGAAAAAGAAAATCGGAACATCCCCATATGATCACATCTATGGATTGTTTTGAAGCCATTCCCCTTTAAAAAAAAAATTCACTTTTAACCTCCTAAACCTCTTATGGAAAGCAAGCAAACTTGCATATGCCCACAAACCCCGAATAGGAAGACATGAATGTATCTTTATGTACGTGAACCGTATATGGCAAGCATGAGAACCATACTATGCAAGCAAACTACCGAAAATGAACAAAGAAAAGCTGCCTCTTTCTTTGGCGAGGCTTTGTATTTTTCTGCTGTTCTTTGCTGCTCGAGGGCCCTACTATTTTCTTTTTTTTTTTTTTCTTTTCAGTTTTTTTTCTCTTCTGGTCTTTTTCTGCTAGCGTTTTTTTATTTTTCTGCCTGGTTTTCGCTCGTCGTTTTGCTTTTTCCGCTTCTACCTGCCTCTCTTTCTTCTTTATGCTTTTGTTTTCTTCGCTTCCTTTCTTTTTTCTGCTGCTTCTCCCTCGTCCGGTTCTTCCTCTCACGTCTTTTGCTGCTTGTTTCTGTTCAGTTTTTTGTTCTTTTCGTTTCTGTTCTGCTGCTGCCCAGTTTTTCGTTCTTTCCCTCTTTTCTTCTGGTGCCGTTTCTTACGTTCTGCTGCTTTCCTTTTACTTCTCTTCACGTCTTTTCCTTTCACGCACGCACCTTCTCCACTCCATGCACTTCATGCAGTTTTTTCCTTTTACCTTTTCCACGTCTCCATGCCGTTTGCTTCATCAGTTTTTTACGTGATTCAAGCATCCATGCAGTTTGGTTTTGGCCAAATGGCCTAATCTCCATGCAGGTACTTTAGGCCATATCCTGGGCTTCAACAAGGACCCCATGCTTTAGGGCCTTGGCCCTATTATTTGGGCTTATTTCATTTTGTTATCTTTTTTGGTTTTAGGCTTTTAAATTTTAAATTTTTATTTTTTTGGGCCAATTTTTTTTTTTTTTATCTTTTATTTTTATATTATTATATTTTTTATATTTTATTATTATATTTTTTGGTGTGTTTGGTTTTTTTAATGGCCAACAATGGAACATTAATGGGCTTTAAGGACAGGCATTTTATTGGGTCACTTTGGGCATTCATTCGAACCCATGAAATAGGCTTTATTATAAGGCCCACATTATATCTCATCTTGGAGCATTTAAAAATAAGTCATGTAATGGGCTCGAAAAATTGGTTGGGCCTAATTGCAAAATCAAACTTGGATTTAAAAAGATAAAATATCCTGAATCAATTAGATGTCTACACCCCTTAAATTTTTTTCCTCTTAGAGGATTGTTGATTTCTCTTCCTCTTCGTGAGCTAAAAAAGGGGAGATAAGCCTCTTTTACCTTGGCTACTTTTTATTATAGCTTTAGCATTGATGTATTTTTTGACAATGAGTAACACATTGACTAGAGTCTTCGACGGCTCTAAGGAGAAGGTGAGCTTGAAGTGGTATTCTTGGTCACTCAATCCACTTGTTAGGGAGGCCACTATAGTCGCTTGTTCCAAGGTTTTCATCTGAAAAGCCATAACCATAAAATGCATGATGTACTCTTTAGGAATTCATTTCTTTCATGGTAGATCGACATTAGGCTAAATGTCATTTTTTTTGTACGTTGGATACTAACAAAATGGATTGAAAATCATGGCCGAGTTACTTGAATGTAGTGATTGACCTGAATGTAGTGATTGACCTTGACTCGAGGTTACTGTACCAAGGCCAAGCTGCCCCCTAAAGTGTTATAGTGAGCCCTTTACACATGAAGGGCTCGTTGGCTTTTTGTATCATTGTGTTAGTGCGATAAAGCTTGAGGTGATCAAAGGGATCAAATGTACCATTATAAGCTTCCAAGGTAGGCATCTTGAATTCTTTAGGTGGTAGTGGTCAGTATATCTCTTTGGTGAAGGGGATTCTTTCAAGAATCTTAGCTCATCATCAAAAGCAGATGCTTTATTCTTCAATTCTTTCTTCATAGCCTTCATTTGAGCTTCCAAATCTTTGTTGGCTTATGGCTCCGAGGTGGTTTATTTGGACTTTTAGGTGATAGCTTTTATTTGGGTGTTTGCAAGGTAGTGGGTCATCGATGTTTCATCCTTGTTTAATGCTGAAAAGGTAGTAGTGTCATCGTAGGTCAGTAATTTCTATGTTAGTGGATTCATGGGAGTTGTTGGATTTAGTGCTTTTGAGGTTTGTGGTGGGGTCAGGTTTTGTATCATTTCTTTGAGGGATTATAGTTGTCGAGTTAGTGCTTCAAAATATTCCATGGTTGGGATTGTTGTCACAAGTGGGTCTAGGGTTGGCTAGCTAAACTAGGTATTAGTCCTAGTAGCAGTAGTTTCTCTTTCCTCCATTACTCTCTTTTTTTTTTTTGTGGCATTTTAATGTGGCTAAGTTAAAAGCCTTTAGCTATTATGCCAAAATTTTTGTGCCAAGCTATTTGCGATAAGTAAAACCTTAAAAATACAAGGAAGAAAGATCGATTAACAAAAAAAGCTAGGAGTTTTTTAAGCATTTATACTATAATCTTAGGTCAGAGTTTGGTCTAGGAAAAGAAAAAAGAATAAGGTGAAACAAAGGCTTGAAAGTTAAAAGTTCTTATTTGTTTAAAGATACCTAGCTGAAACTACTTATACATGTGTGATGGGGAACCTTGGGTTTAAGTGGCCTAAGGTTGATGTAGTGGGACTAAGGCTAACCTTGTAGGCCTAAGATGAGTTAGTAGTTAACTGTTCATTTAGAAATTAACAAGTTAGCACTCTTATGTACTAGTAGGTAGCCTACTACATTGGCCAAGTTGAAATCGATCCCAAGATTTCAGATCGATTTGACACATCAACTTGGTTGAAATTACTAAAATATCTTCACTTATCAATTGACTTATACTCTAAAAAAAAAACTTTCATTTACCTTTTAAACACTAAAATACCCCTAACAGTGGTGGTTATCGATGAGATCGGTGATGAAAGGTTGGTTGTTAAAATGAGAAAGAGAAAGGCAAAGATGAAAATCCTTGAAAAATTTGTTCTATACTTTGGGTTTACTGTATTTGAAAGTTTATGGGCCATAATTTTTGGGCTATTTGAAAAAAAAAATTTGAAGATTACATTTTGGACCTATAATTTTGGGCCATCAAAGTTTGAACTTTCGTATTATAAAATAATTTATAGATTTTTAATAAAATAATATAATAAAAATATTTTATTTATATCATTATCTTATAATATAAAAAAAGGAATAAATAAAAATATAAAACTAATATGCTTAACTAAGATTAAATAATATTTTAAAACTTTTTGATTTCATATGTAATATATTTAATATAAAAATTATATAATACATGGAAATTATATCATGCTTAACTTGTTTTAGTTTAATTTTTTTGAAAGATAGATATTGAAAACTATTTTTTTATAAACACATACATATACTTATCATTAAAGAAAATATTTATATACTTATTTATTTTTTACATTATATTTCAATTATTAACATTATTTTAAAATTTGAATTAATAATACTAATTAAAATATACAAAATATAAATATTTTTAAAATTTAGAACAATTAAGTAATAAATTTTTTTCCTAAAGCGAAGCGCATGCAGAAAAATTTCTAGTTGACTGTTAGATAAATATATATTTGGTGCAGCACATAGGATAGCAGCCCTATTTCATTGATATTATGAAACAGCTGTATATTATGACAGAGGGACCGTTTTATATCAATTTCTGTTTTTTGGTCAACTGTCTTGAATCAAACTTGATGATCAAAGAATTGCTCTGCCTGAATATTTTTTTATTAATTTCTTATTTTTGCTTTTCGTCATGGTTGATCAATCGTTTTGTTGAAAAAAAAAAAAAAGAAGAAAGAAAGAAAAAAAGAGGTTGGGAGGTCTTTTTTTTTTTTTCTTGTCAATTTCAGTTTGCTTTGTTGCTACGATTCCATGATTAATTTGTTTTTGCTTTTTTTATTATCTTTTATTAATTTCACTAGCTAGTAGCACGCGACTAAACAAAATTAACCCACATGCCAATATATTTTCCTAATTGTAAATTCCTATTTACATTTGGCAAAAAAATACTTTCAATTTGACTTTAACGATTTATATTTTTTTTAATCTTTAGATCAAAATTATTAAATTTAAAAATATTATTTTAATTTAAATAAATTTAGTTTTAATTTTAATTAAAAAATTAATAAAATATAAAAATTATATTAATATAAATATATCTCGATTTTATATATATATATATATATATATATATTTATAGAGGCTAGGCATTGTGATAACTGTAGTGGTATCATGCCCTCGAGTCGTTGAGTTATTCGTCCTCGAGATATTTTCATATGGCGGCAAGGGCATGCCATTTGCAGAATATGGATCCTATTGGCGCAGTGTGATGAAGTTGTGAAATCTGCAACTTCTTAGTGCATCGAAAATAGAATCATTTGCAGCGATGGCGCTGAGGTGGAGGTAATAACTGTAGTAAAAAGTTGGGAGAGCTTACTCAATAAGACATGACTTGAGAATGATTTTAGGGCATATGAAGTATGATGAATTTAACCTCAAGGAGCTTGTTCTTAAGGTTATAATTTACAAGCATAGCAGGAGCTTTTAATCTCACGAATTATGTACCTTTTCTTGCCGCTCATGACCTACAAGTATATATTTTACTTAAAATTATTTTTTATATTTAAGATTGTTAAAATTTAAACCCTAAGTATTAAAATTAAATATTTACCATTTTATCGATAGATTATGCTACTGTTAATTTTTTAAAACAATTTCAACCAAAACTATAAATCACAATTAATAATTGCAATTTTCATCATGCAAACAAATAATTGGCTACGTTATTTTCTTTGAACTAAACCAATGAAACTGAATGCTCCTAATTATTATAAACTATGTAGGGATTCAGGCCACGAATAAAGGCAGTCAATGAAGCACTTAACAAATCCCTCGAGAAGATCATTGACTGGCATGAGCTGAATATTCATGAACAACAAGAGCAACGTAGGGATTTCGTTGATACATGATGCTTACAATGTTAAATCTATGAAAACAATGAGTTAAGATAAGGATAACGATAAGAATATAAAATTCAAGCCTCGTAATAAGAACATAGAAGCCAAGTCCAACTAAAGCCTAAGTCAAGCATCAGATAATGTGCTGAATTTATTTCTTGTATATTTTATTATCTTAAGTTAAAAACCTATCTTATAGTCTGTATAAATTTGTAGCTATTACATTGAGCAAATAATGAAGTACATTCTATCTTTAATCTTGCCTTTCTATGGTATTAGAGCAGTGATAAACCCTTAAGAGTAAGACAATCTATAGTTGCCAACAATGCCAATATTGAGTCCAATAACACCTCCACCATGGTTGGTAATGATTTAAGCATTTCTTTTTTTTTTTTTTTTCATTTGATATGAATAGCACAAATCTATTTGCTATTAACTCTGCTGCCCAACTACCCCTCAAACTTATGCCTTCAACTACTTAGCATGGCAATTTCAATTTATGTCTCTTTTAATGGGATATAATTTCCTTGGCTACGTGGATGGAACCTTCCCACAAATTTCACCTTTTACCAGCAAGGATGGCAAAAAAGAACCAAATCAAGCCTACTTCCATTGAAATAGACAAGACTAGCTATTACAACACATAATCATCATTTCTATATTAGAATCAATTGTTCCAATGGTGACTACAACTCAAACTTCAAAAGAAGCTTGGGATGCACTTGCAAAACTTTATACCAATAGATCCAAATCACATGTCATCACCCTAAAAGAAAGACTCCATGAAACAATGCAAGGATCCAGGTCTATCTCTGAATACATACAGCTACTTAAGTCTACTATTGATGAACTTGCTCTCATTGACAGGCCAATAGCTTTGGAAGACATTATAATCCATGTGCTTAATGGACTAAGGATAGAATTTAAATAAATTGGTGCCTTTATTCGTGTTAAAGATACTTCTCTCACCTTTGAAGAATTGCATGACAAACTTGTTGTTTATGAGGAATATTTGAAAATAGAAGAGACAATAATCCTCAGTGCAATTTCAATGATTATCACCAATTCAACAATTTAAGAAATAGTCGGAGTCAAAATTACTCTAACTATGCCATGCCAAGAAATGGTGCTCCTCGTGATGGTTAAAATTTTCAAGAACAAAGGAGAAACAATTTTAGCAGAGGAAATAAATCATCATTTGCATGCCAAATTTGTAATCAATATGGCCATTTTGCAAGAAATTGTTTACAGTTCTTAAATCTCAATAGCTTATAACCAGTTACAAATTATGTTGCATTTACTACTTCTGCCAACAGAGATTGGGTACTTGATTCAGGCTTGTCACATTATGTCACTAATGATTTGAGTAATTTATCTATACACTTAAAATACATTAGACCAGATGAATTAAAAATTGGTGATGGTTTATGTTTGCATATAAAACATGTTGGAAAAACCACAATTCCTACCTTTAATATCTCTACTGATATTTCAAATGTTTTATGTGTTCCCAAAGCTTCAAACAATGCAGTATCAATATCAAAGTTTTGTCTCAATAATAATGCCTTTGTTCAGATTCAACCATTTCATTTTTTGACGAAGGATCTATACACAGGTGTGATTATGTTGCACGAACAAAATAAATTTAGGCATATATTTTCTTGCCAAAATCATTTCAGATGCAACCAATGGCCTTTGTTGAAGAAAAAACATAAAAGACTTCTTAGCTTTCTACATTGGGTCATATTTCTTCAAGAATTTTCAATTTCGTTCTTAGGGTATTTTCTCTACCTATATCTATAATTTCTTCTAATAATCAATTGTGTCAATCTTGTCAATGTTGCAAGAGTTATAGCTTACCTTTTAGTGTCTCTTCTATTGAAAGTCATAATCTTTTAGAAGTCTTATACATAGATGTTTAGGGGCTTGCTCCAGTTACTTCAATAGAAGGTTTTTGTTATTTTGTCATATTTATTTATTTATTCACTAAATATATTTGGTTTATCCCTATACAGCTAAAATATGATGTTTTCTCAATATTCACCAAATTTAAGTTGTTAGTTGAAAATCATTTTAAAACAAAATTTGTGTCTATTTTTTCTGATGGTAGAGGTGAATATGAAAAAACTCACCACTTTCTTTAGTAATCATGGCATTGTACATTTGTTGACACCACCTTACACCCCATCACACAATAGCATCGTAGAAAAAAAACACAAACACATAATAGAAACAGGCCTTACATTGTTACATCATGCCTCTATGCCACTTACATTATGGGCTTATGCCTTTACTACATCCACCTATCTTATAAATAAGCTACCATTTGTAGATACCCTTTTTTGTTTGGGGTGTGCATTTACATTTTTTATTTTGATTTTGTCATTAGCCTTTTGAAAAGTTTATTAGGCTTCAAATGGACCTATTCCTGTTAATATTTAGGCTTTAAGCCCAATATATAGTTTCATTCTAGTTTGGACTTTGGGCCCAGTAGATAGTTTTTTTTGGTCAAGGCTTTGACCCAGTAGATATTTTATTTATTTATTTATTTATTTTATTTGAAAAACATAAAAAATAAAAAGTTTCCTAAAGTAGATTAAAGTTAGGATTAAAGGATCTTTGACCACAATCAAATGGGATTAGATTATGAATTAAAATACATGTTAAGAATCACGCGATAATTGGGATCACAGTTGGTAGATTTGATTTCTTTTAATCAATAAAATCCAAAAATTCTACAAAAAAAAACCTATAAATCATGCCCTAAATCACACAAGGAATGGAGGAAAAAAAGAAATATTTCATAAGTTTAGGTTTTTTTTTCTTGTGTGGAAAGCTTTCTGTTTTATTCTAGGATTTTTTTAAGTGTTTGTTTGTTCTAGAATTTTAGCATAGCTTCTGGGTTAAATCCCTAAGCGTTATTGAATTTCTTGAAATAAGGTTTTTTGGGGTTTCTGGATATTTTTCTATAGGTTTTTGGTTTTTTTTTTCTAGAAAACCTTTTGCATTTTCCTACGATTTCTTGAATTTTCTGGTAGTATTTGAAGGTTCCAATGGCTGGAATCTAAAGTTCTTGCCATTTTTTGGGTTTTTCATTGTTTTCTAGAAAACCTTTTGATTTTTCAAGCGCACCTAAAAGAGGCAGAGACAAAAAAAAGGCTTAGAGAGAGAAGGGTTGGGTAAATTCTAAAAAAAAACCAAAGGAATTCAGCTTTTATATCATGTTAGAATAACATCGTTTTGGGATAAGCTTTGACTCGCTTGATCCGTGTGACCTGCACTCTACTCGCTTGCAAGATTCGACCCGATCGTAAGTAATGGCTTTTCTTTTTCTGTTTCATTTTTTGCTTTGATTTTTATTTTATTTTATTTTTGGTTTAATTTAGATTTTTTTTCTTTTTTTTCAATTATTACAAAAAAATAATTTTTTTTTATTTTTTTAAGATACTTTTATGAATTTTAATTTTATTCCATTCTAAAAAATATTTTTAAAATAAATTCTTGAATCCTATCAAACTATTGGAAGATTTAAATATGAAATTAAATCTTACCAAACTATTAGAAGTTTTAACGAATTTTTTGAAAATAAATTTACAATGAAATCTCACCAAATTTTTTGAAAATTTACATTAAAGTAAATATTACCAAACTATTAAATGATTTTATTAATTACTTTTCTAAATAGCATTTGTTAATGGATTTGATTACGAAACCTCTCAAAATGGGACACTAGTCTTTATAAATACTCATGAGGTGAAAAAATTATCTTAAATTACTACCAAACTATTAGAGTAAATTTATGATTAATTTCTAATAATTAAATTATTTGGTAAAATTATAAAAATATTTTAAGACTTGAATAATTTGAAATTAAATCGATACCATCTTTTGGATAGGCGCTATGAGAGTGCTATAACATTCCTTATGCATAATTACACTCCTGAATTTAAAATATGATTTTATAGATTAGAATATACTATTTAAAGATACCTAAGTTAATCTTATGACTCTTTTTTAAATATGATAGATTCAGTTAGATAATAAATCGTACCTATATAGAAAAAAGATTGGTGACAACTCCTAAATTTTATATCTAGCGATAGGTCTCCAAATCCATACGTTATGACACCATCTCCAACTATGAATCACATATCCCCATATCAAAAACTTTTCAACTAATTCCCCAACTATAAAAAGTTTTAGACATTTGGGTGATTTTGCTATCCATGGCTAAAACTCTACACTAAAAATAAAATGGAACCAAAGTCAAGGTCATGTGTGTTTCTTAGATACTTTTTGTAACAAAGTGCTTATAAATGCTTTGATAATTATTCCAATAAAATTTTTATCTCTTGGTATATTCGATTTGATGAGCAAGCTTTTCCTTTTACCTCAAATAACCTTCTACTTACAAGTTTATTTGATAACAACAATATTACTTATTGGATTTAGTTGGAAGGTATTCCTCGACCTAAGCTAAAAAATTCCACGGATTCTTTAGGGATGCCAAATAGTCCAAATACTTTTTTTGCAAGTTTGCCATATGTTCATACAATAGACTCTTCTCCAACTGTCAATTCCTCATCATCACCAACCATTGCATCTCCGTCTCTTATCCAACCTTCACCACAAGCAAACCCATCGATAAGGACTCATCCAATGACTACAACTCTAAAAAAATTTAAACCTAAATATTTGTTTCTTACAACCAAGCATACCCTTATGGAGCTTCTTGAACCAAAATGTGCAACATAAGCCATGAAGTATCCTTATTGGAAATCAAACATGCAAAGTGAATTTAATGCACTAAAGTTTCAAAATACATGAGAACTAGCTCTAGAAACTTTAATTCTTAATGTAATTAGTTATAAATGGATTTTCTGTGTTAAAAGAAACCAAATGAAAGCTTTGATCACTACAAGGCAAGGCTTGTTGCTAAAAGATTTCATCAATGATCGGTTATTAAATATAACAACACATTTAGTCCAGTGATTAAACCTACAACAATCAAACTTGTGCTTTCAATTGTAGTGCAACATAACTTGCTATTATAACAACTTGATATCAATAATGCTTTCCTTCATTGTCATCTTAAACAAAAAATTTTCATGAAGCAACTTCTTAATTTTGTAGATAAAAATAATCCCCATCATATTTATTGGTTTCGCAAATCCCTATATGACCTTTAGCAAGCACCAAGAGCTTGGTTCCATGCTTTGACAGATGTTTTACTATCATTCAATTTTAATTAGTCCAAGTTAGACTTATCCTTACTGATTTATTCTCATAATGGAATGAAAATATATTTCTTGATTTATATGGACGACTCATTGTTATTGGCAACTCCACAACAATAATGAATCGAATTATTGTAGCATTATCTTCTCAATTTTATGTCAAAAATCTTGGCATGCTATTTTTTTTTCTTAGTATTGAGGTAATTTCAACATCAATAAGCTTATTTTTATCTCAACACAAGTACATTAGAGAGATAATGCATCTTGTCAAACTATCTCTACACTTATGTCACGAAATCATAACCTTAAACTCGATGAAAGAAGTTCATTGACTGATGTAACATAATATAGGAAAACAATTGGTTATTTACAATACTTAGCTTTCACTAGACTAGATATAAATTTTTCTGTTAATAATCTAGCTCAGTTTATACCTAATCCCACCATAATTCATTGGCAAGCAATTAAAACACTCTTACACTATCTTAAAGGTAAATCGTGTTCTTTTCTTCCAAAAAATCTTCATCTTTATATTTGCATGTATACTAAGATTTTGATCAGGCTGGTGACAAAGATATATTCACTTTCACATCAACTTATATTGTTTGTCAAGGTTATAATCTTATTTCTTAGCGATCGTGCAAACAAAAATCAATAGTGAGATCATCCATTAAAGCTAGTACAAGGCATTAACCTTAACATGCCCTGAAATGGCCTGGATACAAAACTTACTTATAAAACTTGGTTTTAAATTGATTATTCTCTAATAGCTTTTTGTGACAATATTGCGGCTACATACTTAAGTGTTAATCCAATTATTCATTTTAAGATGAAGCACATTGTTATTATCCTTCATTTTGTTCAAGATTGGGTGCATAAAAATTTGCTTAAAGTTTCTCATATCTTCAATTCTAAATAGTTAGCTAATTGTTTAATAAAAGCATTGCCTAAGCTATGTTTTCAATATCTATTGTGCAAGATTAAAATTTCTAATGGATCTTTAAGCTTGAGGGGGTATATAGAAGTAATGGATCAAGATAACGATAATGATAAGAATAGAGAAGCCACGTCTCTTGATAAGAATATAAAAAAGTTCAACTTTCCTAATTCAAGCATCAAATAATATGTTAAATTTATCTCTTATATCTTGTATTATCTTAAGCTAGAAACATATCCTATACTTTGTATAAATTTTTAGCTATTATGTTAGGTAAATAGTGAAGTACATTCTCTTTTTAGTTTTGGCTTTTTAAAATCAACCAATGAATCCCAATGGTGATCCATTGTATATAATTGATTGAATAACCATTAAAACCATAATATTAGATCTTATTACTAGCAAATGACTTTGACACTACAAACCACAATTGAATGGACATTAACATAGCTTATAAGGCAATTGAGTGTAATAGAGACAGATCCAAATGAGCCAAGGTGTCCATTGACACCTTAAAAATTAAAAAGATAATTATATATATATATAATAGAAAACAAACCCGAGCTACACTACAGAAAAGTGTAAACAATATATTTTTAATGTCAAATTCAAAAGATAATATGATATAATCAAATATAGATGATGTTAAAATGGTTAAGTTTAAGAGAACTATATTATTTAAAATATAAATATAAAACTTTTTATTTAGTTCATTGCATAATATAAAATATTAGAATGACTATCCAATAGTCACTAAATTATGGAAAATAGTAGGTAGCTATGGGTTTACAAGAAATGAAGGCACAATCCAAGATTTAAGATTACATTACTTTAGATCTATCTATTCAAGAATTATATAAGTTGTAAAATCAAGGTAAAGTAAAGATATGCTTACTAATAATCAACCCACAAGTCTTTCTTCTTGTTAACCTACTAAAAGGAACATATGAACTTGATATCTACAACAATAACATTTTTAAAAGACACTATAATCCAATTATATGACTTATATAGTAATTATTCTCATCAAAATGGAATAACTAAAAACTTAAAGGTCAAAGGAAAAAACTATTATTTGTTGAGCTTCAAATAATAATACTAAAAACATAAAGGTTAAAAAAGAAACAATAACAAACAAATGCATCTCATCTTACAAAAAAATTAAATTAAATATCAAAGTAATTAGCTTTTACACTTCATCTATTTCAAAATCAAGTAATAAAAAGATTAAATATTAACACTTGATCATGTTTTTATTTCATACCAATATATATTCAACAATGATTCTTTTTTCAATCATTGTCATCAAAGTGGAATAACTAAAAACTTAACAATCAAAAGAAGAAATTATTATTTGTTGAGCTTTTAAATTGTAAAGCTAAAATCATAAAGGTTAAAGGAAAAAACAATATAAAACAAATGCATCTCATTTGACATAAAAATTAAATTAAATATTAAAAGTAGTTAACTTTTCCACTTCATGTATTTCAAAATCAAATAATAAAAAGGTCAAATGTTAAAACTTGATCATGTTTTCATTTCATATCAATGTATATTCAACAATGATTCTTTTTTTAATACTTGGCAATTTAATTTGTAGCTTTGTTACATTTCTAACATTTACAAACTTATGAACATATACAAACATATTGGTCAATCAAAACATATTAAGATAATTTATGATACATTAAAAGAATATAATTTTATCAATAATTATCAATATATATATGAAAACAAAAATACACTCAATATTAACTTTGAAAATACAATCAAATAGAATTATCACATTTATTATAATAAACTTTCTTGAAATATGAAGTTTAGAAGCATAATTGGAATGGATGCATTTAGTTCAAAATCATTTGATATTAATGGACTATGTTAAGTTGTAAGCACATACTTAAAGTACTAATACCATGGACCTAATATCATTAAACAAGCAAGGTAATTATCCCTACACATATCACCTGTCTTGTGAACAACTAAAGTTCTTGTAATATAATGATTTAGGCATTTTGGCAAATAGCTCTCATCCATAACATCTAAATCTAAAAATATATTTTATATGAAATAAAATCAACTAACAATAAATAGAATTAGTAAAAGAAAGATAAATTGTAATAAAGAAAAATTACCTAATAATGTGGGTATTTTTGTTTCTTTCACCTCTAAAATCTTCAACTTAAAGTAAGAAAAACTTGCAAAATATCAAACATCAAAACATCAAACTTGTTTTAAATGAATGTTGAAGTCAAAAATCATAGAAGAAACGAACCAAAACTCATTATGCATTAGTGTAAAATAAGTCAAATGCTTATTCTATTTAAAATTAGGTATGCAAGATTACAGGTCAAGGTAATCAAATTATTCCATAATTATAAATAACCATCTTTATAACTTTTCTTTTTAAGGCATAATTTAATAAATTTACTTTTCAATAGTGTAACCGCCATCATTCCCAGATGATATCCTTGCCAATCTCTAAAAGAAAAAATACAAAACAAAATAAAGCATCTCATTTTATCAATGATATCATTTCATCAGTTAAGCTTAAAAATGATAGAAAGCAAAATGAATTAAGACTGACTTGTTAAGGGTTTAAACAACAACATTTTGATTTTATTTGTATTTCTTAAAAATATCCACACTCTTTCACGTGAAATTTGTCACATATTATCAAGCTAGTTTGGTTTGATTTTATCTTTAGGTAACATTTTTTCGATTTACATTACCCACTTGGAAAGTGGGATTTTAGATTGTATTGATGCATGAAACTATAGTGATATATGAAGCTTGATAACAACTTTTTGAACCATTTTTACAATATAAGATAACCTAACCAGTCATACTTTTTCATTACCTCATTCTCAACCACTCTCCACTAGACAAATAATTTAACACCTTCCCTACGTAAAAGCTTCAAAGCTTTTAATCATGTTATTATTGTCCAAGCTTGGTTTTTATATTGGATTTAGAAACCACATCTAAAGGCAAGCCAATAAATAATCCTTAACCTATGAAGCTGAAATAACTAAAATTTGCTACAATCAGCATAATCAGATGTAGTTGCTTATCAATTCAATTGTTTTAGGAAAAGAAAAAAAGATTTTGATGTTTTTAGCGAGAATTTGCTTTAAAACAAATAACTACATCCACAACTCCTATACGATCTTCAAATACCTTAAAGAACTTTAGACAAAATTGTTTTCAATAAAGAATGATTGCCTATCAATTGCACACATTCTAGAATCAAATGCAAATAATACATAATATAAATCCAAATACCTTAAGTCCATCACTAAAACAAACTTAAAAGGTATTACTGTGTTGAAATAACCTGCTATCTTTATTTCAATTTCTAAAAAAAAATTGATTGATTCCTTTAAAATACTAAAGAAAAAGGTTTTCTTATTAGCAAATTTAGAGATAAAAAAATTAAAACCCAAAACTAAAAATTAAGTTTTTTTTTAACCTTGCCCAAAATTTACATAAAAAAACTTCAAACAAAAAACCCAAAAATGTTCTTTGCTCTCATATCTAAAGCTATAAAAAATATTGAATGAAATCGGTTGAAAGAAGATACATTATCAAGAAAATGAAGCTTTTTTTAAACAATGAAACTTAAAGATCTGAAAGCTTTTAGAATTATTTTATTCCAAAATTACCCATGAATTTTTTGTAAAAAAAATTGTTTATATGTGTTATTAATGTAAAATGGGAATTGCTTTTATATATTAGTATAGATTATAAGTGAACACTTTTTTAAAAAAAATTTTTGGATTCGCCATTGATTATACATCTCTAAGAAGAGTTACAAAGCATTGTTGGCAATAAGAGATCAATGGTCGAGGAAAAAAATTTACCAAAATTACATATCTAAACATGATTGGTTAAAAAACTTTAAAACTTCATCCCGTTGCATTTTTTATAGTTCCCCGAGAGTCGATGAAGGATATAGTTATTGATGGAAATGACAAATAAAGTCAAGGATTTTAGTAAATGTTTGGGCAATTAGAAGAGATTCTAATGCATGGTCTAATATATAACATTAAAGAATCATTTTTAGAAAGGTTCATTGGTAGCAATATAGACCATGAAAGACATACTTTTCAACTTATTCCATTTTGTGCAAGACTTAGATTATGCATAGGAATGAAATTAAGCCTAATTATTGTTAAATATGTTGTAGCTCAATTGGTGCATTCTTTGATTAAAAACTGCCTAATGAATTGGATATGAATGAGAAATTTAGCCTCTTATTGCCAAAAAGCACTTGTTTCCTAAGTCAATTTACCTTATTGCAAAATTTTCAAGAAAATTACACACATGGAAATGTTTTAAAACTTCATCATTAATTGAATTTTTACTTATTTTAAATTATTATTATTAGTATTATTATTATTGAAAATTTTAGAATTAACTAACTATTCAAAAATCTACAATTAGCTAATCTAAAATTTTATTTTATTATTTTATTATTATTATCAAATAAATAGAACATACATTTTGAAAATAAAAATATATATGTATAAAAATAAATAAAAAAATAAATATATAAAAAATTAAATAAATAAAACAAATTGACAAATTGATATATAATGGAATAAAAAACAAAAAAAATGCATAAAAGAAAGAAAAAAATAGATAATTAAATAAATTAAATTTTAAAAAAGAAAACTTGATCAAATGGGTTGGGTCAATATCAGGTTCACACATAGGTCATAAGCAACTAAGTTAGCTTAACACATGTGCTATAACAAATTCGATTATTCAAAACAACATCATTCTATGCCTATTTAAATAGCTAAAATCCTTTTTTCTTTCTTTTTCCCTTTTTCTCTCTTTCCTTCCCACTTCTCCTTTTTTTTTCTTTCTAGACTAAAGATTTTCTAGCATCAAAATCACCAAATAAACCTATTTTCAACCAAATTTTTAGATTTCATTGTCGAAAAGTTTAAATGGCACTAATAAACTCAAACCAAGCATAGAAGCCACCTTTAAAACCAAAATTGGTCCACCAATTGTTGGTAACCAAACACAAAAAAATCATCTTTTTAAACAAATCTTAATTTCCTCTTTTACTTTTCTAGATCAAAATTCTCTAAATCTCTGTGATTAAACATAGATCTAATCCCAAAGCTAATTATTTTTATTGACACCATTTAAAAACAAATATTAAAACCACCACCAAAGTTTTACTTTTTCATTCCTAGGTCTAGAAAATCCAAGAAAGCCATTGTTATAAACCCAAAACAAAAACACCATTGTTAGGAAAAATATTTTTGTAAATTTTTTATATTTGCTTGTGTATATTTCTTTTTTGTTGATTATGTGTTTGTTGCGATTGTGTGATTATGAAGATTGTTTCAAAATTACTTAGAACTATACCCCTTTTATGTATATTATTTGTTTGATTAGGGATTTAATTTTGATTGAAAAAGTATTATGGATCACAAAGAACTCAATTTCAAAAAGGATTTTTATGTCATCTTTTTTAGTTTTTATCCTTAAGAGATTTAATCCCTTGTAAAAATTTTAACCTTAATCCCCTTTAAAGATTTTTCTATTTATTTGGTTCAACATTTTTCATTTTTTTCAAGAAAGATAAAAAAAACTAAACAAAAATAATAATAAAATATATTATATTATAATATAATATAATATAATATAAAAATAAATTGGTAGTTTCTTTTGTTTTAGATTTAAAACCCAAATTGATCTCAATTAACTAAAAATATTACTTAAGCCTAATTTAAATCACACACCTATATTAATGACTAAAAATGTATTTTAAAGTTCAAAAGGTCTTCAAATAAAAATTCAAATAAAATGAAGTGTCGACAAATCCTAAATAGAAACTTTATTTTAAACAAAAAGTGAAAAAAGACAAAGTTAAGTCCAAAACCAAAATTCTAAGCAAAAAATTAAATCCTAACTATAATTTGTTGTGCACAAAGAGAGATCATGGTGAAAAATTCGATGAGAGATAAAGAAAATGAAAAATAAATGAGGCTTTGTTCTATCAATAGAGACTATCAGCAACAAAGAGTTTGATGGTAGAAGGGTTACATAGTGAAATGAGGCTGCATCAAGATAAGAAAAAAATAAAAAGATAGGATAAAATATGGGAAAAGGAAGAAAATTCGAAAGTGAAGAGAAAAAAATGCAAAGAGCCAAAAAAGGTGAAAAAGAGAATATAAAGAAAGAAAATAGCTGAAAAAGGGAGAAATGGTAAAAAGTTAAGAGAAAAAAAAAAAGGTTGAGGTAGGATAACTAAGAGTGAAAAAAAAAACTAACTAATAACAAAAATTTATATTTTAAATTTATATATTTATTACATATAAAGAAGGGATCAAGTTACATCGGCGTAAAACTAAAAGGTTTTATATCTTTTTTTAATCATTGATTTCAATAGATCTAAAAAATAAGAAAGACAAGTTAAAAAGAAAAAAATGATTTAATCTAAACCTTTGGATCTATTAAAATCAATGGTAAGAAAAAAAGTGTAAAATTTTTTTATGTAAATTGATCCTTTCCTATTAAATAATATACATAAATATATATTAGGTATAAGTACGAAGCAAGTGTTATATTATCTATACCCACTCCTATACTTGATGGCTATTTTAAATTCATACACATCTTCATCTTTGTTCTCAAAATTCGATATACTCATTTTTTAATAAAAAAATAAATTTCCTATTGCATATGAATAAAATTAACATTCTTATCCACATTTTTAACTAAGATAAAAATTTAGCCATATTAAACAACAACACAATATCTTATTAGAAATAATAATAGCATTTATATATTAATTTTCAAGACAAACGAATCTATCCATACAATAATAAAAGTGTCGAAGAGTTCTTATTCATTGCTAGCTAGAACTTTCCTAATGCTTCTTGGTATCCAATCAACATTTTTTTTCTTATTTATTTATCTAAGGCCCATTGTTTAGGGCATTTAGACCCTCCATTTAAAAGAAGAAAAAAAAAAGGCATGAGTAAGATAGAAAAGATAATTATTATTTTATTAGATTTGAATTGCATAAATTTTCATAAAATATGCACTTCTGTCACATGCTCTTAATGGAATTAAGTTAAATGGTAACTTTTTTATTACAAATTTAATTTTTATATAATTTAATCATCAACTAGTAATAAACAATAAACTTATTCTATATATACATATTGATCCTAATAATTCAATTATTTCAACAAAATTTAATAAAAAATGATAATTAAAAATACTAAAAAAATCTCTAAAATAGTTAGTTCGAAAGTTGTCATGCCAACTCTTGGGACTAGGATAAAAGGGTCACCAAATGCATAAAAATTGCCCTATTGAATCCTCTCACTAAAATCTTCACATGTGAAAGAAAAAAAAATGCAGAATTAGGAAAAGGTATCTAAAAAATAAAGTATGGACTCTAAACCTTGAAAGAGAAAGATGAAAAGATTATAACTTGTTATGCTTGAGTATGTTTTATTTTAAATACTAGATCTGATAACTTGAGATCGAAAAAGGCATTGCCATAGCTAGATTTGTCTCTTTATCACTTTTTTTTATCTTGTTCCCTCTTCCTACATTCCTTGTTCTTCATCTTTTCTCATGATCAAAATTTAAAAAGAAAAAAGAAAAAGAAAAGCTATATGGGAAAGGGAAAAAAGAAGAGAAGAAATAAATAAATAGAAAGTAGTAGGTAGGATGGTTAAAAATCTATTTTGATTTGCGAAAGGATAAGAAATCTGTAATGGGGAAAAAAATTTTCTAGACACTCTTTTTCTTTTTATCTTTTAACTTTTCTTTCCTTTCTTTGTTTGGTGTATCAATCTCTCTTTGCGAATCACCTCCAACTAATTTAATTCACACTTTAATTAACTCCTAATCACCTTTTATGGTCAATATTAAATGTTTCCAAAATGTGTCTCAAATTTTCAAATTGAAAAACCTCGTACATTTGGGGATGACTTTAATATATAGGTATAGATAATAATTTTTTAAAATAAAATTTAATAAAAATGATAATTAAAAAAACAAAATAATTTTTTAAGCCCATTTCCTAGGCACTAGTCATTTTCTAGCTATATGCCAACTTTATATTTTAATTTTTATAATTTAGTTATATTTTTTAAAAAAGTTTTGTTTAATTTGAAGGTATCGCTGATGATAAAATGTAATAACATAAGCTCATAAAAATTTAATTTTAAATAATTTAACTATGAATGATAAATTTGATTTTGATTTAAATAATTTATTTAAATTTAATCTATTTAATTTTAAAACTTAACAAATTGAACTAGAATTTTCTTAATGCTAAATTCGAAATGATTAAACTCCAATGACTCAAAGATCAAATTTAAAACTGAGCCAAACTTAAATTGTTTCATATTTCAAATGACAATTTTTTAAACACAAAATATTTTACCGATTACGCTCAAAATCATTCGATCCAAGCACAGCCCCGACCCGGTCCACGCATTTACTATCTCTATTTCCAAAACATTCCACGCGTCTTTGCAGAACTTTAAATTGACTTATAGTTTGTACGGAAAGTGACTTTCTTTGAACCATTCCTGCATTGCATCTCCCACAGTATTAAAGTCCACGGACAACATTCATATAGTTCCCTGAAACCACAGCACTACAAATCTCTCTTAATTTCCTCTCTGATCAAATTTAAGAGAGAGAGATGGATTCTGATGCAAGGCCACAGCGAGTAACAGGGGTAGTTATAATAACTCTTCCACCATCTGACAACCCTTCTTTAGGCAAAACAATCACAGCTTTTACTCTTACTGATGATGTTTTCCCTCATTCCCACCAAACCCAACAACGAGAACCAGAACAAGAACAGAATTTGCCAACAACCCAAGTTCTAACATCACCTCCACCTTCACCACAAAACCCTCAACTTGGATTCTCATTCTCAAGACTCTTTTTTGATAACCCGAGAAAGCTATTAGGCTTTCTGGGTATCTCTCTTTTAGCTCTTCTTTTTTACAGTTTTTCTTTCTCCAATACTTTTTTAGAATTAAAGAATTCCAACAATGATGATGAAAAGCCACAGTCTTTTATCTTCCCTTTGTATCATAAACTGGGGGCTGATTCGGAGCTCAAGTTGGGGAGATTTGTGGATGCTGACAAGGAGAACTTGGTGGCTTCAATTGATAGTGGTGCAATAGGAACTCAAAAGATCAACAAATTGGTTGCTGTTAATGCTGCTGTAATTGATTCATCTGGTACTATTTTGCCTGTTAGGGGGAATGTTTATCCAGATGGGTATGTGGAAATCTTGTTTCTTCTCTAACTTATGTCTTGGCATCATAGAATTGAGAAATAGATGTTGATTTTATAATATTCAAGTTTTTGTTTGTGGTACTACTTGTGATAAGGTGCAACAAAGCCTTAAGAGTCTTTGTGTTGGATAATTACAGCTAACTTTATAACGTTTCTTTGTTGTGTATTTGAGAGCAGTGGGAAACCAATGTAATTGTCTGTCTCACTTCATATCTTTAAATTACTTTTCTGGGATCCAGTTATTAGGGGAAGTGTGTAAGATTGCTTCTTCTTTCCATAACTGTAATGATTAATCACTGTTTTGATAAGCATTTTTGGGCACTTCAACACTAAATAAATGCAATACTCCTTTCTTTAAATTTCCTGTATAAAATCTTTACCCTTTGTTTTAAACCTCTAATCTGCAATCACAAGTTAGAAGGATGGTTATATAAATGCTCAAACCAATTGCAGAGTATGTTTGGGAATTTGTGTTGTGAATATAGCAACAGAAGCATTAGTTATAGATCCTGCAGTTATGAAATAATTCCCATCTTTTAGAGTTATCATTAACCAAAAACTTAAAAAAGAAAATGTTGCTGCAGCGATAGTGCTAGTGTAGCTCCATCAAAGATGGACTACAGGAGATACAAAATGGGATTGATTGTGGGTCTCCTAATATGTTTTGACTAACCAATGTTAGTAGTAACTTCTATCATGTGCTTAATGTGTGATTTTTCTTAACTAGGATTTTTATAATTTTACAGATCGTACTTCACATACATGCTTGTTGGGAATCCTCGAAGACCTTATTTTCTTGATATTGATACTGGGAGTGACTTAACGTGGATACAATGTGATGCTCCTTGCAGCAGTTGTGCCAAGGTAACACATTTCTCACTATTTATTAGTTTTTTTCTTGTGCATATACTTATGGTATTGTTAAACAATCATTACTAGTCATTCTAGAAGTATGCTCTAGCTGATGTAACAAATACCCAGTTGCTCCTTGGCATATTGAGTTTAATAGCACATTTAATCTCTCTCTCAATATTTCATCCTTCCTTATGTTTATTGAGCAGATATAGCATATTAATATGTTTATTCCGCGTTTTCACTCTTTCTCATCTCCTTTTCCCTTTTTTAGGGCTTTCAGTTTGTCCATTTTGGTTAACAGTGCTAAAAATCTCTTCAATTTCTCTCTTAGTACAAGAGGGGAGCATTAAGCTTCAAGCCTAGGATCTCTACCAAAGTCCTCACTCATCTCAATTACTCAAGCTTAAGACCAAGTGACATCTTAGATAATAGTTTGTCTTGAAATTTCCTTTTATTGACCATAGGGCTAGAAGACGCATATTGCAATATATTAAAATTGGAAGTGTTTGTGATTTCTATCAAGATGCACCTTCACCACCTTGAGCAAAGAAAACACATAAAACAGAGCCTAGAGGGAGGGAAAATAGGCTTTTATCAAGATAATGACATTGGATCAGAAACTAACCCTTTAGATGATGTAATTCAAAACCTATTTTTCATCTTTCATGCAATAGGGATTGTCTATACTCTAATGGATACAGTTGATGTAGGGAGCAAATCCTCTTTACAAACCAACAAGAGTCAATATCGTAGGGTCAAAGGACTCAATGTGCACAGAGGTACAGAAGAATCAGAAGCCTCAAAATTGTGAAACATGCCAACAGTGTGACTATGAGATTGAATATGCTGATCTTAGCTCCTCCCTGGGGGTTCTTGCAAGAGATAAACTTCACCTAGTGACTGCAAATGGATCAATTACCAACTTAGATGTTGTTTTTGGGTATCCTTTCTCTACAAACTCCCTCAACATACTGGACTGTTGGTTATTTTATCTATCTAATCTTCCTGCCAATATGTGTGAATAACTTCTGAATTTATTTGTTTTAAGGTGTGCATATGATCAGCAAGGCATGCTTTTGAACACTCTGTCAAAGACAGATGGAATTCTTGGACTAAGCAGGGCTAAGGTTAGCTTGCCTTCTCAATTGGCAAGTAAGGGAATTATTAACAATGTGGTCGGTCATTGCCTTGCTACAGATGTTGGTGCTGGTGGATATATGTTCTTAGGTGATGATTTTGTACCAAACTGGGGCATGTCATGGGTCCCTATGCTTGGAAGCCCTTCAATGTGAGCATGAATCTCTGAAAATTTGCTTCTTGTTTGTGATTCTTTGAGGCATTTGCTTGGTTTTAATGAAAAAATGGGTAATTCATATCTATAAAACTAGTAGAAAATGATCTATTGATTCATAATTTTTGCAAAAATGATTTACGTTAATTTGACAACACCAAAAAGAACAAAGGCCAGAAGCTGATACTGTATTAAAGCCAGTCTAGAAAAGCCTATCCACCCTAATTATCCATCTTCACTATGTTGTAAGAATGGTTACTTTTTGGACATATATCCTTACAATGATAGATGTTATTTATCATAAATGTCGCAATCAGCATCTAAGCCAGTGCTTGATCAGTTTCTTAGGAAGCTTTGTGCAGTCACTTGATTTAACAATTGCTGCATCATGTTTTTTTGCCAATCATTGCCCCTCCATTTATTTTCTTTTCCTTAATCTATTTATTATAATTACTTAACTATTCTGTCATTTAACATCTGCAATTTCTGATCCTGTTGTTTGGTTCCACTTCAGCTTTGACTTCTTACTTCTGTTTTTTTTATTTTATCTTACCTTCAGAGAATTTTACCAAACACAACTTGTGAAAATCGATTATGGAAGTAGCTCTCTTAGTTTAGGCGAACAAGACAGCAACACTGGAGGAGTTGTGTTTGACAGTGGCAGTTCTTATACATACTTCACAAAAGAAGCATATGACGAATTGGTCGCTTCTGTATGTATTATCATCTTCAGCTTGATTGAAAGATAATTAGTCTCTTTTTAAGAAAGCACTGCCAACTGATTATATCAACTACCTGTTGCTTGATGCAGCTTAGTGAGGTTTCTGAGCTCGGATTTATCCAAGATGCATCAGATCCAACACTTCCAATTTGCTGGCAAACTCCATTCCCGATCAGGTAGCCTATCTGTTGCTTCAGTTTGGTACATTTTTCTTTTCATATTTTCTCAGCTGTCAACAAATTTCCCACATAACTTACTTCTAATTCATTTTGTAAGGATAAGAAGCAAAGTAATGCATTTTGGTTGCTGGGACTTCTATTCTTATATTGATTTTCCTGCATTCAGGAGGTTGTGCAGAAAATTTTCAGCTGTACTACTTTATCGTTACACTTAACATATTTGAAATCCTTGCATAAGAAACACATCAGTTAGTTTTCTATTGTCTAGAGATGAAATGAAGAGACAAATTCATTCTTTTTTTTGTATTTTAACTTTTGATTTATCAAGCAAAAAAAGTTTGCTCTTGTGCCACTACCACCACAATCATATAACATGAACTATCATCCAGGCATGATTATCACCTTTGGAGATTGTCATTCTAACTTTATATGACTTTCTTCCTGCATTGCCCTTTTAATACCTCTAGTTATTACTATAAATATGCATCATTTTAGTTTTGGATATTAATGTGTTTGCACAAAATTTTTTTCTGTGCATAGAGTTATTTCATTATTTTATTCCTATGAATTTGGCTTAAAGCTTTGGATTATTTGCTAGAGGTGTTTCTGAACTGAAAGGGAGAAAAAGAAAAACTACTAGTTAAGGTGCATTTTCTGGGGGTAATAATCCTTACACTTTGTTCATAGCAGGCTCTCTTCTAAGTTCCAACTTTACTTATAGTTGACTCAAAAGATTCTCCTTCAGCGGCTAGCTTGGTTCTATCGCTGTCCTTGGACTATAGAAGCTGTTGATACCCATTCTTTGTTACTCCTATAATTTTTGTCATTCTCCATTTGAAATTCTTCCAACTAAACTTTCACTAGTCAAAAAGTAACATATGTGACTTTAATTTTCCCATTTTACCCTTTTATTACAACCGCTTAAAACTTATATAAAAGCAGTGGTACATCCCAAACAAACGATTTACCACCTAAATTTCTCACAATTAACATGCTTGTTTAGTTACCATGTGAAGAAGGAAAGAGGTGTTTTATTCTTGGCACAATAGTTTCCCATTCTTTTTCCTTTTTTTGGTTCAAAGAAGGCCATAGCCTAGAAGTAGGGGAAGGATTTGCAAGTGTTAGAATTCGAAACATAGGCCTATTGGATGACACTTCTCAAAGGTAGCTGCATGAACCAGCTGAGAGCTTCAGACCCACAATAGTTTCAAATTCTAAGCATCCTTTCGTTTGCAATTTAGTCTATAGTGTAAATGGTTACATAATAAATATATTTTGTTCTCATTGGGTCTGAAACTTACTCTTGTAAGAGATTTTTTAGATTATTTAAGTACAGAGATCTAAGCCAAAACCCTTCTACATGCTTGATCAATGAATTAATTGCATGTGTTTAATGAAAATCAGTTATTTCTTTGTAATGCGTCCTTATTTTAAAGTAGTTGACCGCATCTTAAAAGTTGCATCTCTGTGGATGCAGATCTATCATGGATATCAAGCAATTCTTCAAAGCTTTAACCCTTCATTTTGGGAGCAAATGGTGGATTATATCCAAGAGGTTTCATATTCCTCCAGAAGGGTACTTGATCCTTAGTGTAAGGACTTCCTGACTACTATGTTCAAGTTTCCTTTCACACAAGATGGTTCCAGTGTACTTTGGAAGCCTATTGTGATGTAATTTGTTGTTATGCAGAATAAAGGTAATATCTGCTTAGGCATCCTGGATGGAAGCAATGTACATGATGGATCCACATTTATACTTGGAGGTAAGGATAGTTGGTACTTGGAACACCTAAACTTTTATTCTGCCTATTCTTTTGCTCCACAAATTCTTGCTAAGCCCAGTTATTGTTAAGAAAGTTTCAACTTTTAATTTCATCAGATTCTAGCCTAATCTTGGAAATTCATTGCCTTATAAAATACATAGTTTTTTTTATCTAGATTGGCTTTTAATTTAGTTTAATCTGTCAAATATCTATTCCAACCAACCAAATTGTAGTTTATCAATCAGGCAGAAGGGGTGGTCCTTTTTTTTCTTTTTGTTTTTTTTGTTTTCCCTTTCTTCTAGATGGTTAATGTGGGAAACTTGTAAATCTCATTTAGAAATGCATGTTTGCCTATATTAATTTTTCTTCACTCTTGTTCAAGAAAATAAACTATGGTGACGGATAGGAATACTTTTGGTTCTCTTTTGTATAAATCCCAGTCCTTGTTTGTATTCCTTCTATTTGTTTAATTTTAATTTTTCTTTGTTTTTGGTATTATACTATGGATTGAGCTTTGCAGACATTTCGCTGCGGGGGCAACTGGTTGTGTATGACAATGCGAAAATGAAGATTGGTTGGACACAATCAGATTGTGCCAAGCCAAGAAGATTCAACAGCCCCCCCGCTTTCTTTGAAGGATAGTTGCCTTCAGTTGTGCATTATAGTAGGACACAATTATAAGTAAATCGGTGTGTATTTGTAAATTTATCTCACTTAATGCTGTATGGGCACATTCACTTTCTGCAGTCACTTCTTCTGGACCAAAAGGTGCACATCTGCATTTTATTTTATTTTATTTATTATCTTTTTTCTTTTTTTGGTAACATGCGAGGGGGAACTGGGACTTGGAGTTTGAGTCTTAATGAGGAGGTTGATAAGCAGTAAGCCATGATGGACTTGTTGCACATTTTCATTTGTCTTAGCCCCAAAATAGAAAATGCAATCCTCAAAACCACTGAACAGTCAGCAAATCACCTTGATATAAATCACAATTTTGTTGATTTATTTTTGGAAAATGCCAGGGAATTTTTTATCAACTCATACATTTTTTTTTAGTACAGAGGGTAGGGGTTGGGGGGAGGCTTGAAACCGAGACCTTAATGTACCTTCTAGCACTACGTGGCCAATAGGTCAGGAGGCAGGGACTCATCAACTTAGACACTTAAGCAACAGTAAAAAGTTGGTTTTTATTATTATTATTATTATTTTTTTATAGTATGACCAAGAAATCATCACATAGGACTCAATCGTAAGATCTGCAAATTAAAATGTGAAGGGCATTAATATCACAAAAACCTTGATCGTTATTATGGTGTTGCCTTTTTGGACATTGTACAGAAACATTTGATAACGGGAAAAACACAACCCCATTCAACATCGATCGAAACAATTGTAAGAGAAAGGAATGCCAGCGGCACGCTTTTGGACGCTTGAACTGTTATAATAAAACCACGTCCTAATCACGTTTTGGGTTTGGAACCGGCAACTCCATATAGTAGTAGGTTACTGATTTCTCAAGTGTGTTGGGCTTTTTCTTAGATAAAAGAAAATAATAAAATAAAAGGTAAAACATACTTAACAAATCTTTCCTATCAAGAGTCTTATTTTATATTAAAAAACAAAAGCCTAAAATTTACCCATCAAAATCTTTTTTGTGTATTTATTTTTATTTTTTTGTAACTTGATTAACCTATTTCTTTTCTTTTTTTTAATTCTAAGTTCATTAGTAGGTATTCTCTCTCACTCTATTTCAAGTCTAAAGTTGTGCATAAAATTTTTTTATATTATTTAATTGACAAAATTGTTGAAATTTTCAGTTGAAATTTTTATTTGATTTTTGCTATTTTAGTTAATTAAAAAAATATAAAGATTAGTCCATGAATTGACCAAGAAGATTTTGAGGTTAGGAGGTCAACACAGGACAACAGCAGCATATGGACTCAGGGCATGATCAGAGATGAAAACCTATGTGCTGAATTTTGATGGCACAGTGGACAAGGAACGGAAACTCCGAACAATACGAGTGATATCAGAGATGTAGAGGGTCAGATCATGGGTTTACACAATGACAGAATGCCAAGGATTATAAATTCATTTACTGTTGAACCAATCGCTGCAACTCGGGCACTGACTTTGCTAAAGGGTTGGGCTTTTAACTAAATTATATTAGGAGACGCCTTTCGAGTAATAAAAAAGCTGCAGATAAGGATTGAAGATCTTTCTCCCATAAGATAAATTATTGACGAAAGCAGAAACAAAGCTGCATTGTTGTAACTGGGTAACGGCTGATGCATTTTTAATTCATGAATGAATGATAAGTAATTTGATTTTCTAAAAAAAAAAAAAAAAATACCAGGTCTAGAAAGAAAATTTTCCAATTATTAAAAAGTTTAAATGAAATCTCTTCACGAAAATTTAAAATTTAATCTTTGCTATGTAATTCTTATAAATTTAGTTTCAATTAATTTTACTGACATGATATTAATTTATTAATATTATAATTTAGATGATGAAATTAATTATTAAATTATATAAATTATATATGTATTCACGAAATTTAAAATTTAATCATTCTAATATAATTTCATAAAAATTTAATTTTTATTGTAGATATTTCAATCTGTCTGGCATTCTACTTAAGTTAATTTTGTTAATAAAAAAATAAAAAAAATAAGTAGTTGAATTTATGTGAAATTGTTAGAATTGATTGGTAAAGTTGAAGTTGGATTTAAAGTTGGAATTCAAAGGAAATTGAAATTCCTTTCTAGATTGGAGTTCTTATATTTAAAACTTTATAAATATATTCTCACACAGATCACACAAATACACAAAAAAAATTAGGGAGAGAGTCAAAAATTAGGGAAAGTAGTCAAGAAAAATTTTCAAATATTTTTTTTAAGGTTTTAAAAATTTTTCTTTTTTTTGAAAAAAGTTTGAAAAATTTTTAGATTTCGACAATTTTTTCTAGTTTTTGTCTAAACCCGAGCCAAGCAAAGCCATTTTTTAAGCCATTCTAGCTTTTCTTCTTGCAGTTGAGCCCCGCTATAGCTATTAGAGCCAAGTCGCCTCTTATTTTAGGTATTTTTTTCACTTTATTTATCTATTTGTTTTTATTATTTTTGCATGATTAAATTTTAAAAAATTAAAAAATTAAAAATAATAAAATAATAAATAATAAATTTTGAGAAATAAATATTAATTATCCAATGATGGAATTTATAGAAATTTCAAATGGTAAATTTTTATAAATTTGTTGATGAGAAATACTGTCTAAATTTGTCCCAAATGGTGAAATAATTTAAATAAAATTTTAATAACAATAATTAATATTTATTTTCAAAACAAAAATATAAAAAATAAAAAATATTGATAAAAATTTTTAAGGATGAGATTTTTAGAAATTTCAAATGGTAAATTTCTAAGAAATCTCTAAGTGAGAAATTTTCTCTAAATTTATCCCAAATGATGAAATAATTTAGATGAAATTTCAATAAAAGTAATTGTATTCTTTTCTAAATTTGATTGAAAATATTTGATAATTATTCAATGATGAGATTTTTAAAAATTTTAAATGGTAAATTTTTAAGAAATCTTTATGTGAAAAATTTCTTTAAATTTGTCCCAAATTATGGAAGAATTTAAATGAAATTTCAATAAAACATAATTGTCATATTATTTTTCTTCCGAAGATAAAAAAATAAATAAAGAGAAAGATATTTCTAAATTAACCCAAATAGTAAAAAATTTAAAAATCCAACATAAAAAAAATTTTTAAATAGGCCCAAATTGTGAAAACTTTAGAAATTTCAAAAAAAAAATATTTCTAAATTGATCAAAATGATAAAAATTTTAAAAATCCAACAAAAAAAAAGAATTTCTAAATAGGTTCAAATGGTGAAAAATTTAGAAATTAAAAAATATATATATTTATAATTTGATTCAAATGATGGAATAATTAGATATATTTTTAATAAAAAAATAATAAATAAACTTTTTTTCAATAATGGAGTCTTTTCAAAAAAATAAATGGGATCCTTGAATACTTTTAAGGTAATGAAATATTTTTAAAATTTTTACCAAATTAATTGAAGAATCTTATAAATTATTTCTAATATTTAACATAAAAATTTGAAATCATTATACTCAAGACCCTATGATAAATTTAAAATAAAATAGTACTATCATTCGGTTGAGCATGTGGGGATGCTATAACCTTCTCCATATATAACCAAACTCTCGAATTCTATTCTAGTTTGTAGACCCGAATCTATTCTTTTAGAGACCCTTAGTCAAGCTTAAAAGCTCTTTAAAATGATAAATTCTTCGGTAACCAATCACATCTGGTTAAAAAAGATTGATAGCGACTCCATCTATTTGTTAAGTTTAACTATAGATATACGGATTTATATGTTATGACATTCATACAAGTTGAAATTAATAATTTTGGTACAATTACTAATAAAAAAATATTTTTTTCTTTAAAAAATATTTTATTTATATAAAAAAAGTCAAATCTCAAAATTTTTTAGAAATTTTCCATATAATTTAAAATATTTTAATTTTTTAAAAAATCATATTTTTGAATTTTTTTAAAATCAATTTTTAATTTTTTAAAATTCTATATTTTGAAATTTGTAGAAATTTTCTAGTTTCTTAAAAATATTAATTGTGCTTTTTATAATATTTTTAATTTTTATATTTTTTATTTTTTCAAAATTTAACATTTTATTTAATCAAAATATTTAATTTTTGCTTTTAAGTTTTTGAAATTTTTATAAAAATTTTTATTTTTTTTATTTTTATGTTTTTTTAGAAAATTTCTATATTTTTTAATAAATAAATTATAAAGAAAACATAAGTATTAAGAATTTGTTTTGTTTTGATATATTTGAGGTAGAAGAGCATAAAAATATGGAGTAAAACAGAGAAATAGCAAAATACAAAGACTTTTTAATTTTGATTTATTCTTTACTTGAATATGATAAAAAGCATGCAAAATTTTTTTAAATTTATAAACTCTTTTTAAAAGCATAAAATATTATAAAAAATTTCTAAAAACATAAAAATTAAAAAATATATATGGAAAATTTTATAAGAATTATAAAAAAATAAAATTAATAAATTCAAATATTTTATTTAAAAAAGTTAAATTTTGAAAAAAATAAAAAAACTTCCTAAAATGAAATTAAAATATTAAAAAATAAATTTAATATTTTTAAAAATTATTAAAAAATTTAAAAATAATAAATTTTTATACGAAAAAAATCTAAATTTTAAATTTCATGACAACTAATTTTATTCATTCAAGTTACCGTATCGATAAAGTTAATACATTATCAAATCAATGGTCATATCAATATTTTTAATGATAAAAAAATTAATAAAGTTAGTGATTAAACAAAAATTATTAAATCAAAATAGTATAAAGGTTAAATTTGTATGAATTATAATATAAAAATTACATTTTAAATTTTGAAAAAGTACAGTGATCATTGATAAAATTTGACCAAAAAGATCTACTAGGTTTTGCTTTTTCGTCCTACTCTTTGTGCTGTTGTGCTTGATTGTAGGCTGCATACACAGTGCATTGCTTTAACTTATATGTTGGCTAAATACACAATGAGATTAATTTTGATAAAATTAAAAATAATTATAAAAATGAGGTTAATTATTATAACAGTGAAATTAAAATTAGTAATAAGATGTATTTAGATGTAAAAATAATTGTAACAATATGATAAATCATAATGAGAAGAGAAAATAATCGATAAGTACATTAGACTTAAAATTTTATAAAATAAAAAATTTAAATTATTTACTATTTAAAAAATTATTAAATTATTAAAAATTATTAAATTGGTTAATATTAAATAATAATTATGTTAATAAATAATTAAAATTTACTTACTTATCAATTTATTATATAATAATATAGTTTATTTATTTATTATTTCAAAATTATTTAAAAATTTAAAAATTACATAATGAAAAATTAAAAAAAAAATTTGTAGGGATATTTTTGTCCCTGCAACTTAACTTGAAGGGTAGAAAAAAAACAAATTATAAAAAAAACTTTATTATAAAAAAATTTCTTATATTGTTTGCAAAACTTCACCTAATTTTTATTAAATTATTTAAAAAATTTTTGTTTTTTGGTACAGAATCAAGATATATATTTAGAATCACTGAAACATAACATTAAAGAAGAAGCGTTAAAATCAAGGCATAAAGAACCCTTTTTATTGCTCGATTCGAAGCAAGTTGCAGTGTTTTTTATTTGAAGCAAATTGTCACGTTTTCCTAGAATTTCCAAGATAGATAGCTGCAAGTTTTTAGTTCAAAAAATTAGACGACGTGGCTACACATGAATTTAAGTGTCAAAAAGCTTGTGGCAGTAACTATTCCTAGCATTCCCCTTGTAAAGAGGATTCTCCCAGCAGATTCCAGGGTCTAGAAATAAAATCACAGTGCATAACGATAGAAAGAGAAACCTGTCCAACAGAAGTTTATCAGTCCGATAGGATGTACCACGCATATCAAGAATTTCTTTGATTGCGATCATAAAAGCATGTGACGATATGCCTAAAACATTTTCTCAAAAAGAAAAAGCAGCAGCAAAACAAAATATACGATTGTTTGACTAAAGGAACTCAGCACCTCAATTAAGAAAATTACATGTATCTGCAATTCAGATTTTTTACTTTAAAAGGGTAAAAATACAACTAAAAGAAACATCTGGAACAACAAAAAAGGTGCAAAAGGAAACAACTAAAGACACTAGGATCTAGCTAGACATCATGACCTGATCACTTGAATCTAAGGCTTGACTGGCGAAAAACCTGACATCGACATCGGGATCCTCACTCAATTCCACTAAGCATGGACGAATTGTCTTCTCCACCACCTGTATTCATCAAGAAGAGTATAATATGTTATATTCCAAATCCAGGAACAAACTAAACCAGCATAACAACCTCCTTATATATACAAATTCTAAAAACATATGGGATTCTCCCATTCCAGCTAGGAGAACTAATGAGAAGTGTCATTTTTTATTAATTCCATGTCAGTAACATCAACCAATTAAAAGAATTCACAAATGGAAAAAAGAAGGGAGACAGGAACTACATAAAAAGAGAAAAATTCACAAAAACCAATTTTTCAGCACTAGGAGATATTAAACTAAGCGCTAAACATGTTTACAGAAAAAAAAATAGATTCAACCGCATGACAATTATTCAAATGAGAATAAATTTACTCACAGATTGATCAACAATAGGAATAAGTGACTGCAGCACCTTGGCCACATTAAATTTGATGTTGGGTACCCTGTGCCATGCAATTTTTAGTCTCATAATCCAAGTCAAAGAATTCAAACAAATAAACTTTCAAATCAAACTTCAGGATGCAATAGCGTTACCTATCTTTTGAAGCATTAATAACTACAGGGAGGAGTTTTGAACAAGTAATATCTGAGCCCATAACAGGGGCAAGTAGAGAAATTGCATGTAGAATGGTCATCCGATACAGATAATGAGGATTATTAATCATGTCCAAAACCTGTCAACAAATTTCCCAAAAAAAGAGACATCATATTGAGAACCAACATCTTCAGATATCTCCTTTTTTCACACATTTAGAATTATAAAAACAGGAATTAAATTATTGTTAAGGCAAGCAGACTAACCTGTGGAACTATATGCTGCATTGCCCAATCTGGTCCAAATTCTTCTGCCAGGCGCTTCACATTATTAGCAGCAGCATCACGAATGGAATAAACCTACAATGAATACCAATAAAGTTAGCGAACTTTGTTTTATAATATTACAATATTAAGTCCTAGCATTACCTCTTAAAGGTAGACCAGTAATTCATAAACAAAAACCTAAAGCAAACAGAAAAGGTTTTAAACATTGGTTTTTTCTCCTATTCCACCAGAAACCACTGATTATAACATAAAGTCAGTAAGACCAATATCCAACTGTGGATTCTCAAATATACAGGGAGCAATTCCAGATTGACATTGACATATATAAAGAAAGAAGCACATAAACTCCAATGATTTTTGCTCCATATCAAAGTTCTTTGCACCTTATCTTTCAACCATTGCATGCAGAGTGCACCAAGTTTGTCATCAAAAAAGCCAACACCCAACTGACTTGCCAATAAAGGTATGTATTCAATTATTGCAAGCCGAACCCTCCAGTGCCTATCCTCCGCAAGCTCTACAATTGCAGGCAATAGGGACTGGGACAGCAGATCAATTCCAATAACCTGAGATGATAGGTATATTAGCTAAGCTGTATTTGAATAAATGAGAGAGATATACACTTACATGCTCATAGTAAGTAGTTCTTCCAACTGCAGCACCAAAACAAATGATTAAAATAGCAAGAATAAGAGAACCACAGGCGATAACTGCCAGTCAAATATTAAATGACACATTGTCACTCCAGCTTAGCTCAAGTGATAAGGGTAGTGTGGGTTTCAGTAGAGATCCTAGGTTTTACAGCTTCATTAATCTCATTTGTACCAAAAAGTAATTCATAACACATCATTAAATCGAAACATTAGATATTCATGTTAGCTGGGAAGGAACTTGCTTAATGCATCAGCAACAAGAAATTTAACATCTTTATTTAAGAGGACATGAAAAACCATTAAGTCCACAATCAGTTTCCAAGATGATAGTTTGATAAAAACTGTTGAACAATATCACTAAAAGATGGGAAAATTGTAAATAGAAGATAATAGAGAAAATGTCATTACTTTACTTCACAAATCATAAATTATATCTTAAAAATTATAACCACCTGGTTGACTTGATCAAGCTTGCTAATTATATTCAGCCGGACATCTGGAAATTCATCTTTCAAAAGAGAAAGAAATATGGGTAGCAATTGCTCTATGGTCGCATCCTACAATCATCAAAGGAGAATACGTTATATTGCAAAGAAAAAAATAAAAGAAAAAAGATTTAAACATGAATAGGATGAATGCAATAGAGCAATAGGAAACAATGTCTTCTTGAATCAATATGAGATCCAACAATAAAAAAACCAGCAAGAAAACTAAACCTGTCTGGTCAACAAAAAATAATAATTTTTTAACTTTGTTCAATGAAAGAATAAAGAGCCAAAATCCCACATAATTCTGAATAGAGCTTGTTATTCGGCAAAGTACCAAGCAGTCAGAAATGTTATTATGCTAATTAGATGCCCAGGCCCACAGGAGAGAACACTAAAAATGTCCTCAATCAAAGCAATTGACTAATCCACATTATACTACTTTACACACTTGCAGTTAACAAAAGGATGGCCAACCAGAAAGTGTTGTCAGAAGATAAGATGAACATTTATTCAACAAATTAAAAAGTTGTCAATACCACAAAGCATCATGTAACCTTTGGCACTTCCAAAAAAACAAATGAATTTCATTGAAGGTGGACTTATCCAAGCACAAGACAAGACAGAATGACTACCTTCCCTAAAACAGGCGCCATTCCCATTATAACTGAAGCCAAAGCAGAACGAACATGCTGGGATGAATCTGTTGATAGTTCCTGCAGTGGAAACATTAACTAATTTAGACAGGACATAGATAGAAATAGAAAAAACTAGATTACTGTTACAAATAAAGAAAAAACTAGGATGAAGTAGGCAAAGTATTCCATGAGCATTGTTACCTTGACACAGGGAAGAATATGCTGAATTGCTAGTTCTGGATTCAGAATTCGGCAAAACTTAGTAACTTTTCCAGCAGCAGCAATCCGTACTTCAGCTTCGTTATCACGAAGTAGGCGAACATATGCAGGTACTAGGTCCGACCTAAACAAGTAAACCTTACAACATCAATTGATGACAACTGATAAACCCATCACTAAGAAAAAATCATTCAAAAAGTAAACGTATGAATGTAACAAAAAGCAGTTTTGAATGGATGAAGCATTATAATTGATAAATGACCTAAAACAATTGCATCGAATTCCAATTAAATAGAGAGTAAATGAGCAAATTCATCAGTAGAGATCATGGGGTACAGGAAGAACGTAAAATGGAAAAGGAAAACAGGTATAACAATAGAAGTCCTGAAAGCAAAAAATATAATGGTTTACGCTACGTGATTGTAAAGATTACCTAGTAGGCTCAGGTCCAACAGCTTCACACAGCTCATATAATTGATTTGCAACCATGTAACGGACACGCCAAGACTTATCCTAGAAGCCAAAGTAATACCATTTCAAAAAAAAAAATACTCTTAAATATAAATTACCAAACTGAAGAATGGGAAAAGAGAGAAAAAGGAGAAAGGGAAAAATGAATTAGAAGAACAATAATTTCCGTTTCATTTCACTTCAAGAAGCAAGAAGATCTAAATATACTGGCTTAAAATTAACTAGAAATCATCCAAAATTTTCCTAAAACACAAATACAAGATATATTCTACAAAATGAACAATAAAACCAAAATTTGTGAAGAATATAACATTTATAACCTTAGAGGTTAATCTATTTCTAGCAGGGTGAATCAAACCATCGTTTCAAGACCTTGGTTAAAAACAAAAGATACGAGACATAGAGCAGTATAACACAGAATGAAGGCCCTCATAGAAAAATGGATAACATGCTATTTGAGGTGGAATCATCAAGAGTGATAATCCATTTCATTCAAGATATCTGTAACATTTTATAGATGCAATAATGGTATTGTAACCGCAAAATGACCAAAAAATTTGACACTAGTGCCCTTTAATACAGCTGGGATCCAGGAACATAATGTCTTCTTCAGAAGAACAGAGGCTAAATTTCATCTTCAACCTTAGAAAAAGGGTGAACGAAGTTCCCAACCTCCTCTATGACTATTTTCAGATAGAGGTGGTAAAAAGGACTTTCATAAGTTTTCTAGAGATACAAAGAGCTCAAACAACATGCTGAAATAGTAATACTCGTCAGAACAAGGCCATAATAAAAAGTTCACCCCAAACTCCTCAGAAAGATGGGGAAAAGATGACAAAATATGACAAAGATGGAGCAATTTTTTGCAAATCCTAACATAGTTGTAACATAATATTCATCACACATGGTCTACCTGTGAGAAATTAACTATGACAGGTAGAATATGTGCCACACAATCTTGGGGTTCCAACAACTTTCCAAGAGCTGCACAACCATCCACAGCCAATAAGCGAACAGAATCTTGATCTGTAGGGAGGAAAATTTTGAGAAAATAAGCTTTTCAAACCTAAGTGAACTTAACAACTAAATATGCAAAATAAAATGCATAAGTATGAACAAACAAGGGATTCATTTTTTTTTTCTTTAAAAAAATAAGGCCAAAACCCATAAAGTACATCATTGACCTTATTTTTTTCATTTTTTCATTGATTGGAGAAGAAACAAAGGTTATAGGTGCCTGGCTGGTCAAAATGCTCAAATATACTATGATCTAATTTTTTGACTAACCGATCGTGACTCTTGCTCATAAACAACAAACCTTGAATTTATCGGATAAAAAAGAAAGTTGCAAAATTACAGAACACTTATTTTTTAATGCAAAAAGAAAGGCAACTTTCCTTAGAAGTAAAAGGAGTTAAAAAGAACACCATTCCCAAGTCCTCTTCCTTCCTACAAGTTTGAACCTAAAACCATCCCCTCTAGAAGGAAAAGAAACATCATAAAGGCTACTAAATTCTTCCCTCATGATTTCTGACCAGTATTGTTTAACTAAAATCACTTAGCTGCACTTTTATCCATTTAATATATTTTGAAGCATATATTCAACAATAATTTATCAGCAAAACAAGTAATCATAATTTTAATAAAAAAGATGCTTAAGTACTCTACATACCATCCTGAGTCAAATCATCAAACATAGACATGATGTCCACCTTCAAATGAGGTGCTTCTACAGTAGCAGCAAATTTTCCAAGATTTGTTGCAGCAGATCTCCTAACCATGGGCATATCATCTTGGCAATGCTGACTATATATCGCTCTTAGTTCAGTTTTTAATGCCTCAGGGGCACTTGGGTATGCAATATGAAACAAACCACATGAGGAAACTCGAGCTGTAAACCACTCACCAGCAGCCAATCTCTGGATGTTTGAGACAATCACATTCAAAAAAACAAGTAAACAACAGTCATTCTATACTAAATAAAGTATTACTTAGGATTATAACTAAAAACAAATTTGAGCATAGATTAAGAATAACACCATGTCCTTGTCACTAGGCTTAGGACTGATCATATCATATATGGTGCCATTACCCAAATGAGAACAAGGCAGAGCAGCAGAACCGCATATTGGCAACATACAGCAGACAAGCGTAATATTACTAGTTTAGAACATGATGGAAGTGGACTTTCATCAACTCTCTGGTTTATACAGTTTTCAAGCATTATTAGAGAATATGTTTCTTCCACTAACAATCTTTTCACCATACAAACATTAAAGGAAAAATCAAATTCCATATCAAAATCATGTAGTTCCTTGTTGCAATATTTTATCTTATCTTTCCAAATAAATATAAAAGAAGATAGAAACATTATATCATGCATCCTCATTTCAAGGCATTCAACTTCCTAATTTCTAACTCAATAAACATGTAAAACTATTGAATATAAAATACATTATGCATAAGGAAAATGAGAAAACAAAGCAGAAGCCAACCTTCACTAGCGGAATAAAATACTCAACCAAGTCCTGCTCCCTCATCTGCGCACCAATTCTACACAATGACTCCACAGCCTTATCCCTCACACAAGTTTCCTCAACAGTGCAAAGAGTCTCCAGTGGAGGTAACAAAACATTAGCATATTTCACACCTCCAACATAAGGAATAAAAACTCCCAATTCTTCTGCCATGGCAAGGAGAACTTCATCATCGTCATCATTGTTCTCACTCAGAAATGGAATCAGCTCCTTCCGTGTCCTTTCTTCCCCAAGTGCACGAGCAATTGTAGACAGTCTACGGATCGAGTTCAAACGAAGCTGGATATCTTCATTCTTGAGCTCATCAATTAAAACCGCAATGGGATACAAAGGCTCATCAATCATTGCCATGTTAACTCACAGGATCTTACGCCTGAAAACATACAAATAAACTCAAAGTACTTATTTAATCAATTTCAGAATCCAAAATTTCTGAAAAAGTAGATATCGCAATGAAGAAACCCGAACAACTATTTAACCTAAGCTAATCTTACAACTTTTCCTTCATTTTCTAAGCAAACAAACAGGGGTTAGCGAGGGAGAAGAGAGATATTAACGACGCATTAATTGAAACAAATTTTGATTAGAAGACACCCGAATAAATGCTAAAAAAAGTGATCCAATCCATAAAACAATTTGAAAAAGACATGAAAAATCTTAGTAAAAAAAAATGGGCTAAAGCTGAAAACGAGCAACGATGAGATCTATTCGGAGAAAAAAAATATTCTTACACTGAAAAAGGAAAAACTGGAGTACCTTTCGACGGTTCAAGTCAAGTGCGGGTCTATTCGATGCTCGATCTAATCTGAGAAACAAAGAGACAGCGGGACTGATCTATAAATGATAGTAGATTGGTTTAAATTTTGTTTTTGTTTTTGTTTTATTTTATTTTATTTTAATTATTGCCTTTCTAATAGAATTTGTGTGAAATTATCGGGACCTAAATAAAGGGGGGCTTTTTGACCACACCTATTTTACCTTTTCTACTCTCGATCTAATCGGAGTAACAACCGCATGTCAGTAGTCCGACCCGATATTTTTTCTTTTTTAATCGGATATTAATTTTTATTTATTTATCTAAAAGAAGAATAAAAAAAGTTATATTAAATCTTTGTCACAAATGTATAGTTTACTTATTTAATCTTTTTTTCAAACATCGTAACGATTTTAGGAACCGTCAGTTGAATTTAAAAAAAAAAAATTACCATCAATCTTTTTTTTATTAAATGTAATTGATCATTTATTAAAATTTATTTTTTTAATAAATTAATTAAAATTTATTAAAAAGATAAATTTTAGGTTTACAAAAAAAAGTTTAGATTCGAGAGTCAATTACGTATGTGGAAGGATTAGTACTCCGACAATGCTTGTTTAAAATTATGCTAATTAATTATGTGTTATCTTTTAATATTAACAAAAATGGTCTTAATTTTGGTATTTAAAAATTAATTGTTTTGATTTTTTTAAAAACATATATTTATTTTTTAGTAAGCTTGAAAAATAAGAACCATATATTGAAAATTTTTTTAAAATATTCGAATACTCAGACAATATTAAAAAGAATCATCTCATTTAAGAAAATTTTAAGAATAACTACTCAGAATTCTAAAAAATTCTATCATCGATGTTCATATTTATTTCTAATATTTCTTTAAAAAACATAAAATATGATGTCTATAATTTTAAAGCAAATAGTATTTTATAAAAAAAAAAAAAAACTCATTTTTATACCATTTATAAAAGAAAAATGAGAAATCCTTAACAAAAATTAATCTAAATGCTCAAATACATTGATAGCATTTTAAATAAAGTTTTTACATAAAGATTCTTATTTTAAATAAAGTTTCTTACATAAAGATTCTTGAAGAATCACTATTCAAATTTTTTTAAAATCTCATCCTTGGAGATTTTTTATTTATTTTTATTTAAAATCATGTAATAATATAATTATTCATAAATATATTTATTTCCAAAAAACACTCTCTTGTTTATTAAGACAAATTTGTTCAAATTATAAAATGTTAAATTTTCATATTGAAAAGAACTTCTAAACATTCCAATACTTAAGTAATTTTTAAAAGACTTTTCTCGTTTAAAGAATTTTTAGGAATCACTACTCGGATTTCTTGAATTTCCATCATCGAAAATTTGATTAACATTTAAAATTATATACTACAAATAATCAAGTAGAACATGTATACGAAAAACATATATTGATTATGTTTTAATTCTCTTTACTTATTTCCCAATTATAAATTTAAACTTTAGAAAGGAATAAAGTAAATAAAATCTTTTATTGAAAAATTTATTAGATATCCTAATACTTTGACGGTATTTTTAAAAAAAATTTTCACCAAAGGATTTATTAGAAATCTCTATTCGAACTTTCTTAGAGTCTCATCCTAAAAAATTTTTATTCATTTTGTTCTTTCTTACTTAATTAATTATTTTTTGTTCTAATTTTTAAACTTTAATTATATCAATTTCATTATTAAAGGAGTCATTACACATCATTATTAATATCTATCAAAATTTTAGAAAAATAGACAAATGAAACTTGTTTGTATTGAATATTTTCCTAAATATACCATTACTTTGATAGTAATTTTAGAAAAATATCCTCACTTAGATATTTTAAAGAATCACTACTCGGATTCCTCTAAAATATTGTTCTCGAAAATTTCATTCAATTTCTTATTAATAAAATTTTCATAAATCTAACATACATGAAAAAACAAATTATTCGAAAAGTAAATTAGAATATAAAATTTTAAATTGCATAAGAAATCAAGATAAATATATCGATCCACTTACAAAAAAAAAATTTTTAATTGTAAAAGATGTGTGCATAGCTTGGAATGATAAATCATCATGAAGAGAAGCATATTGGAGAATAAGCAATTTCGGCATGTATTGAAGCTTTTGTTTCCTATTAAAGTAAAACAAAAACTTATGGCTCTCTACCAACATCATTTTCCATACAATATTGTTTGTTTAAAGTCATACAATAATAAAAGAAGACTTTGACAAATCCTAAAACTACAAATCCTAGTATATATACTTTGAAGACTTTTCTTCTTTTTCTTTTTTTTAAGTAATTGGTGGAGTTTTCTAAAACCGTAATGCTACTGCCCTTCCTTTAACTAGCTCTATTTTAAGAAACTATTCAAAACACAAACCAACCATAATACTTATCACACCAATACATGAAAACAAGCTTGGAACTAGATTAGCAACTATATCCACATATAAAGCATCAACCAAAAAAATGGTCACAACATTAAAAAAGGACACCAATCCAACAAAACTAACAAACTTACATCAAACAAACTAGTATATAGTGAGGATGAAAACAGCAATCATAAAAGAAGAGGGAGTTTTGTTCATGAAAATGACAACATCCACAAAAAAGACAAGAAATGCTACTTTTTTTTTTCTTCAAAGAAATGCTTCTTTCTCCATTTTTTTCCTTATCTTTTTCTTTTGCTGGCAGCTTTTTCTTTTTCGACAACCTCTCTACTTCTTTTCGGTACACTTCTCTCATTTTTTTTAATTTTTCTTCTATTTCCCCTTTTTTCTTTATTCAACTAGCTTCCACTTTTTTTATGCCATTCCTTTTTTTCCTTTTGGTTTATGTTGGCTCCTTTTTTTAGCTTTTCAGCCTCCTCTCTAACTTCTTTCTTGGATCGAATTCCCCTCCTAGCAAACTCCTCCCTTCCTTTTTTCTTTTTCCCTTTTCCTTCACCTAATATATTCGGCTAGCCTCTATTTTTTTTCTTTATTGTTCTTTTTTTTCTTTTTGTTTTACATTGACTCCTTTTTGTTTAGCTTTCAGCCCTATTTCCCTCTCTCTAACCATATTGAATGAACCCTCTCCTCTTCTTAAAAGTTAGAAATAAAAAAAAATCTTATTTTTGGTGAATATAAACCATTGATAAGATTTCATCCAAGGGTCAAAGCTTGCCTTTTTATTTTTTTTTCAAGGAATTACCTTTGGCCATTGGATCAAAATTAATAAAAGATCCAATGGTCCACATTATTCACTGAAAAAGTTGGATTTTTATATCCTTCAAATACATGAAAAGACTATTTTATCCCTAGTACAATATTTTCGGTATTTGGGCCATTTTATTAAAAATCAATTTCTCATGCTCATTTTTTGGATTTTAAAACACAAAAATCATGAAATATTATGAAATTAATATCTGAAAAGTTTCATAAAAATATGAGCTTAAAAAGGTTAAATTACGAAAATACCTTTTTAGGGCTATTTTAATAATTTCATACTTTTTGGGGTATTGCAATGATTTCAAATACACAAAATATTATGAAATATTATAAAATTAAGATATGAAAAATTTCATGAAAATTTGATTTTGAAAATACCCTTATAGATATATTTTAGTAATTTCACACTTCTCGCAGTATAATAAAAATTTTTAGTATTTTAAAAATCACCAAATTTAGTTTAAAACAACATTGATTCCACTTAGGCTTTGAACTTTGAAGATTAACCCCAATTCTATTCATTTTGACCAAGTTTTGTGTAAATTTGACTTGAGTTGACTTTAGAGTTTACTTGTTTTTATTTATTCTTTATTTTTCATACATCCACATGAAAAAATATCATCCATGTAAATTTCATGTGAAAGAGTTTGACAATAATCATACGGGGTCTTCTTTTTCTTTACTTATTAGGTCTAAATATCAATGCATTTTATAAGCTCTTTAAAAGGTCTTTTTACGGGTTTCAAATAGACTTTGTTGAACCATGCTAAAATGCTCCAAACAAAATTTGATGTCTACATCAAATAATTTTGTCATCTAAACTAACTCTCACGGTGTGTATTTAGAGAAGGAGCTGGAAAAAAATTTCACTTCAATTAAAGTTTTAAAAATTTAAAATGAATTTATTTGTATGGATGAAAATAATAAAGAATTTCATAATTTAGAAATTTTTCAAAAGAAACTTGAAGTGATCAAATTCCTTCTTAAAATTTAGAAGTGATTTTTCAAAATTATTTCAAACATTTCATCTCTTTACTACATATGGCCTATATTAAATACAAAACTCAAAAGACAAAATATCATTTTAACTCTAATATATTTTTTATTTTATGAATAATATCTATACATTTTTACGAATATAATAGTTATATTACATATTTATATATTTTATTCTTTTTTATTATTATTTTTATTTCATCCAATTTCAATAAATTAATTTTTTAAAATATTTATTGAAATAAAACAATTACAACTGCTAATATTTTGAGATTATGTATTTTAAAATGCCTTCATTTTAAATTTCATTAAAATCATAAAATTTTCATACAAATTCACTGTTAAAAATATATTTATTTATATATTTATGATATATTTTTTATATTAAATCAAATACTTGAGTGCATAAATTTTAAATATTACTATTTAACTATTGGACAAAAAAAATTGTAGCACTTAACTTCAACAACTAATTTTAAAAAAAAATCAAATTTATGAAACCTTATATATAAATGCTGTAAATGTTAACTAGAAGTTGCCACGTGTAAATTATGTGGCTTGCTACGTGGTAACCCATTGGTTTTTATTTATTTTTATTTTTTTACTAAGTCTTACCTTGTTTTCTTTTTTTTAATTTTTTAAAAGGTGTGGAGCCTACTTTTTTTTTCTTATGTGAGACTTGCATCTTAATTTTAAGTTTTGTTAATTTGGTTTACTTTTTCTTTTGGCTTTTTCGTTATTTTTTATTTTGTGAGGCCACTTACTCTTTTAAAAATTTTTTAAAGGTGTGGAACCCTTTTTTTTTTTTTGTTAAGTTTTTTTGTATGGAAACCATACCTTGGTTTTCATTTTTTTCTTTCTAGTTTTTTTTTCCTTTTTATTATATTCAATAATTAAAAAAATTAACAATACTTGTAGTTCTTAAATTTTGGCTCAATTTTTATTTTGATATCTAAAATTTAAAAGTTTTAATTGGAATCATTAATTGTTCAAAATTATCATTTTTTGATCTTTTCATTTATGAAACCATCTAAATGGACAACAAATACTAGTTAGCATCACGTGATAATGTTAACTAGCATCTTATGTGACAAATGATAGACCAAAATAAAATTCTCTCAAAATTTAGAGATTAAAGATAAAACTATTTTAAAATTTTATATATTTCATTCACATCTTATAAAAACATTAAATTTGAAATTATAGTTGCTTATTTTTTGTTATAATATAACTTATTAGATAGATTTTTGTTTTAAATACAAAATAGATATTTAAAACTTAAAATTAAGTTAAAATTTTCAAATTCTTTTTTTAAATTTAATACATTTTAAAAACAATTATTAAAAATATTTTACTCATAACTCACAGTAAATCACATTATTTTCTATCCAAAAATTTATTTTTTAAATTATTAAATATCTTTTATTGTTCCTTTTTAAATATATTTTATAAAATACATTTTATAAAAAAGAAAAATTAAAAATGTTTTAAGTTATATATTTATTTTATATGAATATAAATTTTTATATTTTTCAATAGATTAAGAAAATCTATTTTTAAAAATGATATGAAAATTTCCACATAATATTTTAACATGATATAAAGTTTTTATTTAATTTATTAAACTGATATAAAAATTTTTACTTAATTTTTTAAAATGATATGTAATTTTAACAAAATTACTTTGAAATTTTTAACTTAATTTTAACTTTTTAAAAATCTATTTTCTATTAAAAACGTTATGTTATTAATAAATCATATCATAATAAAATTAAAAAATATTTTAAATTATAATATTTTAAAAATATAATTGAGAAATATAAAAATCAATTTTTTCTTGAATTATTTTTATCTTTTTCTTTATTTATTTTTTATAAAATATATTTGAAAAAGGAAAGTAAAAGATATTTAATATTTTAAAATATATTTTATAAATAGAAAATAATAATTTTATTATGATTTATGAGTAAAATAATATTTTTAATAAAAAATAATTTTTTGTTTTTAAAAAAGAATTTGAATTTTTAACTTAATCTTAATTTTTAAAAACTATTTTCTATTAAAAACAAAATATTACAACAAAAAATATTAGAATATAATTTTAAATTTAATATAATATGTATGAAATATATAAAATTGTAGGATACTTTCGTTTTTGGTCCTTAAACTTTAAGAAAAATTTATTTTGATCTTTTATTTATCATGTGAAACATTAGCTGATGTCGTTATATGGTACCAGCTATTTATCGTCAATTTAGATAATTCTATAGATAGAAAAACCAAAATAGGACAACTTTAAACAATTAGGAATTTGATTAGAACTTTTTAAAATTTAAGAATTAAAATAGAATTTGGGTTAAAATTTAGGGACTGCAGGTGATATTTAATATTTAAAAAAAAAATATTATTTTGTGAGGCCACTTACTCTTTTAAAATTTTTTTAAAGGTGTGGAACCTTTTTTTTTTTTTGTTAAGTTTTTTTGTATGGAAACCATACCTTGGTTTTCATTTTTTTTCTTTCTAGTTTTTTTTTTCCTTTTTATTATATTCAATAATTAAAAAATTAATAATACTTGTAGTTCTTAAATTTTGGCTCAATTTTTATTTTGATATCTAAAATTTAAAAGTTTTAATTGGATCATTAATTGTTCAAAATTATCATTTTTTGATCTTTTCATTTATGAAACCATCTAAATGGACAACAAATACTAGTTAGCATCACGTGATAATGTTAACTAGCATCTTATGTGACAAATGATAGACCAAAATAAAATTCTCTCAAAATTTAGAGATTAAAGATAAAACTATTTTAAAATTTTATATATTTCATTCACATCTTATAAAAACATTAAATTTGAAATTATAGTTGCTTATTTTTTGTTATAATATAACTTATTAGATAGATTTTTGTTTTAAATACAAAATAGATATTTAAAACTTAAAATTAAGTTAAAAATTTCAAATTCTTTTTTTAAATTTAATACATTTTAAAAACAATTATTAAAAATATTTTACTCATAACTCACAGTAAATCATATTATTTTCTATCCAAAAATTTATTTTTTAAATTATTAAATATCTTTTATTGTTCCTTTTTAAATATATTTTATAAAATACATTTTATAAAAAAGAAAAATTAAAAATGTTTTAAGTTATATATTTATTTTATATGAATATAAATTTTTATATTTTTCAATGGATTAAGAAAATCTATTTTTAAAAATGATATGAAATTTTTCACATAATATTTTAACATGATATAAAGTTTTTATTTAATTTATTAAACTGATATAAAAATTTTTACTTAATTTTTTAAAATGATATGTAATTTTAACAAAATTACTTTGAAATTTTTAACTTAATTTTAACTTTTTAAAAATCTATTTTCTATTAAAAACGTTATGTTATTAATAAATCATATCATAATAAAATTAAAAAATATTTTAAATTATAATATTTTAAAAATATAATTGAGAAATATAAAAATCAATTTTTTCTTGAATTATTTTTATCTTTTTCTTTATTTATTTTTTATAAAATATATTTGAAAAAGGAAAGTAAAAGATATTTAATATTTTAAAATATATTTTATAAATAGAAAATAATAATTTTATTATGATTTATGAGTAAAATAATATTTTGAATAGAAAATAATTTTTTGTCTTTAAAAAAGAATTTGAATTTTTAACTTAATTTTAATTTTTAAAAACTATTTTCTATTAAAAACGAAATATTACAACAAAAAATATTAGAATATAATTGTAAATTTAATATAATATGTATGAAATATATAAAATTGTAGGATACTTTCGTTTTTAGTCCTTAAACTTTAAGAAAAATTTATTTTGATCCTTTATTTATCATGTGAAACATTAGCTGATGTCGTTATATGGTACCAGCTATTTATCGTCAATTTAGATAATTCTATAGATAGAAAAACCAAAATAGGACAACTTTAAATAATTAGGAATCTGATTAGAACTTTTTAAAATTTAAGAATTAAAATAGAATTTGGGTTAAAATTTAGGGACTACAGGTGATATTTAATATTTAGAAAAAAATTTTAAGAAAAATTTTTTATAGTACTTATAGAAAAAAATTTTCTTTTTTTTTGTTTTACTTTTATCTTCTTTTTCCTTTTTTAATTCAAAATTTTTTTTATTTAATGTTATTTTGAAACTCACTTGCTATCAAAGGTACGCCATATATTTGTTTTTTAAAATATTTTTCTTTTTTATTTTTATGTAATTGATAAATTAATTTTTAGATTTAAATTTTTATGTAAGACCTGCCTTATATCAATGATATACAACATATCAAGTCATTTGATTTTTTTTATTTTTTATATTGTTATAATATATCCGAAGACTCGATCGCTAGACGTAAAAATTTAAAATTATGAAAAACACGAAGAGTCGCCACCATCTTTTTTAGGATATGATTAGTACTTAAAAATTTTATCTTTTTAATAAAACAATATGTTTATTAAAAAGATAGTTTTGGTTTATGAAAATAGAATTAGGTTCAAGAGTTAATTATGTGTGAGAAATAATTAGTACCCCTACAACATCCATAAAATTAGTACCAATTAATCATACGTTATTTATAATTTTGGATAAAAATATTTTTTATATAAAATTTAATTATAATTCCCTTCATAAGAAATAAAATCAATTTAAAAATTTTTATTTAGGAATATTATAAAAATCTTTAAATTAGAGGATTACCTTATAATTCTCCAATATATAGGCAAAATTTAAAGATAATCATTTTTGTCTAATATTTATTACAACATTTCCTTAAAAATAAAAATAATATTATTTGAATATGATAATTATTTGTGACTCTCCAACATTTAGACAGAGTTTAAAAAATTATTTTCCTTGAAATATTATTTTAAACTTATTTATTTATTTATTTTTAAAATTAATTTTTTAAAGGAAGCTTTTTATGATATAAAAATGGAAAAAGCTATAGTAACCATAAACAACAATAACTGAAATGCATGTATATGCATAATGTGTGCAAGAAAATAAATATATGCAAGTGTATCTTAAATGACGAGGAGATGAAAATTTACGATTGAGTTTTTACATATAAAAGACCACCTGGACTCTCCAACTTTTAAACAGAGTTTGGGTGTAGCATTTTATATTTAAAATCACATTTTTTATTTTATTTCTTTATTTAATTTTATTATTTTTAAAAAATGAAATTATATGAAAAATTTTAATGAAATAAAATTTTTTAAATACCTCATCATCTAGGCAACATCAGGAACAAACTATTTCACAAAAAGTTTTTACATAAACCCTTGAATTTTGGGTTGATTTTAGGGTTTGAAATAGATTAAGATTTTAAGATTTTATTTAAGACTTTAAATAGGGTTTAGGGTTTCAAGGTTTTTATTTTAGGGTCATGAGTTTTACGTAGGATTTAGAATCTACCTAGGATCTCGAATTTTACCTAAAGTTTAGGGTTCTACCTAGGGTTTTGTTTTCACATAAGATTTAAGATTTTGTTTTAAGGTTTTGGATTTTACATAGGGTTTAAAGTTTCACCTAGGGTTTAGTTTTAGAGTTTCGTATTAAGGTTTTGTTTAAGATTTTATTTTAGGTTTTTCCAAATTTACGAACTTATCTAAAAATCTCTAACATTTAAGCAAATTTTCGAAGCAAGCTTGTTTCTCATAATTTTTTCTAAAAAATAATTTTTTATATATTTTTTCTTTTTATTAAATTATTATTATTATTATTATTATTTAATCTTTTTATTTTTATTATTTGATATTTAATAATTCTCCAACATTTAAATGAAATTATTTTTTTAAAACATGACTTTTTTTTTATTCTCTCTAACATTTAGGCATGAAATTTAAAATTTTTTTATTACTATTTATTATCATTATCGTTATCATCATCATCATCATCATCATCATCATTATTATTATTATTATTATTATTATTATTATTATTATTATTATTATTATTGTTATTTGTTATTAATTTTGGTGGATTTTAAAAATGCAAATAATAATTAGAATGCGTGAATATAATCAAAGATAACATAAGTATGCCAATTTAAAGGCTAATACATTTGTAAATTTATAATACATGTGCAAATTTATTAAACAATCACAATCAAACGTAAATCAAAATAAACATGACTATAATAACAAAAATGATAATAATGATAACAATGCAGAAAGATATTTAACATGTATATAACCTAAGTTTTTTATTTTTATTTTTTGTTTAATGCAAGATTATAAAGACAAGGCTTAATGAGCTAAGGAAGCATTTGGGACCATGACATTGAAAAATGATAACATTGGTTCAGCATGCACATGAAAATAACAAATGGAAATTTTGTGATAACAACCTCCTCTTTTGCATTAAAGGACTTCAACTTTTTTTTTTAAACCTTCATTGACAATATTGGTTTGGCATGCATATGAAGAAAGGAAAAAGATATGATTAGGATTAAGTTTCAGACTTCTGCTTAACATGACACCAAAACAACACACTACCTAGCCTAAAGCTTTTGGCTTCTATGAACAACCCCATGTCAAAATGGTGAACATGACTCGAAAGCAAAGATAAAATGCATGAAATGATAAAACTTTAAGTTTCTATGAGGAGATCATGTTGAACCAGAATGAAACGAAAAGAAAAGAAAAGAAAAACAACAAAAATAAATGACCCTTGACTATTTCTAATTTTTTTGGTATAAAAGTAGATTACTTAGGGTATGAAGACATAGTCTGAACCAAAAGTAACAACTTGGATCGCAACCAACAACAAAAATATTATTTACATTAAAAGGAATGGCCTTTTTCTTATTTTTCCTTTAAAGCAGACTAGCTCTAAAAGAATATTGAAACTAGTTTTATTCTTCAAACAATGTGTTTCTTACTTTTGTTTTATTTTTTTTGTTCAGTGTTTTTTTGCCACTGCTCACTACATTATTTTTCTACTACCAATTTTCTGTTTGTTACCTTTTAAATTTTTGCTTCTTGTTCTTTTGCCTTTTTTGTTTGTTTTTACTGTTTTAATTTTTTTTATTGTTTTTGTCGTATGTTTTATGTTGAAAACCATCCCTATTTTTTTTTTGCTTCTTTTCGTTGGTTTTTTTTATTTTTTCCTTGCTCTCTAGCACACGTCCCTTTTTTTGGTCAATTTTTCTTCTTTTTTCGTTGCCTACTTCACATGCTGCCACGATTTTTTTTCCAACCCCCACGTTGCTATCATTTTTCACATCTCACATTATTCTTCTTTCTATATTTTTCCTTTTTCTGGTTTTAATTTTTTTCTTCTTTGTTTCTATGCTTTACCTCTAGTTCATCAAAACCTCACGTTTCTTTTCTATTTCTATTCTTCCCTATTTTCTAGCTGCTGCCTTTTTTTTTTTTTTCATTTTTCTTGTTTTTACTTTGTTTTTCTGGTTTGCCTTGTTTTTTTTTCTGGTTTGCCACTTCTCAAATGCTTCATCTTTTTTTTTCTTATGCTTTTTTGTTTCTTTTTCACGTGCTACCTATTTTGTTTTACTATTTAATTTTTTTTTTGCCTTTTTCTCCCTCACGTTCCTTCTTCTTCATGTTTTTCTTCTTTTAGTTTTTATCTTCCCTGTCTAGCCTCTTTTGTCGATTCTTTTTCTCTGCTTGCTTCCCTTTTTTTTTGTTTTTAAAATGCTTTATGTCTTTATCTCTTATACATGCACCCACCCCCCAAGTATGTTCCATGAGATTTGTTTTTGTAGCATGTAACCAGCATGACATACTTGTTTTTTGGTTTACCAAATTTTGTTATTGTTTTAGCTTATTATGTATATTATTTATTTATTTACTTTTTGGCTGCCCTTTTTTTAGACTTTGTCTTTTTGTTTTTGGGCTTGTTTTGGGTTTGTTTATTTGTTTCATTTGGACTCTCATTGGGTGATTCAGGCTAAGCCTTTTATTGTTGTTTTAATTTTTAGTATTTTTTTGTTATTAATTATTATTTTTTTAATTTTAAATTTTAAAATTTTTTATGGTCAACAATGGACCGTTAATTGGCTTTTCAAAAAATAAGCTTTTGTCAAATCTTTTAATGAGCCCAAATCGAGCCATTTAGGGCCACTACAATGGGCTTTATTATAGGGCCCACATTAGGCTTCATCTCGAAGTATTTAGAAATAGATCATGTAATATGTCCGAAAAACTAAGGTTAAGGCATAATTGCAAAATTGAGCTTGAGTTAAAATGATAAAATATCTTAGATAAAATTAGGTATTTACAGTTACTTCTCTTTACATATTTTTGAGAATAAAAAATAATGCAAAGGCATATACAATAATTTTATCTGGATGCTATTTTCAAAGGGGAAGAGTTTTGGTTTTTTTGGTTTTTGATTTTGTTTTTGGTTTTAGGATTCGATATTGAACCACGAGTCAAGTAATAAAAAACGATCGAGATGACACTGTAAGTAAAAAAATAAAGAATGACCAAAACAACACTGCAAGTTAAAAAATAAAGAATGACTGAGACGACATCGTAAGTAAAGTAATTAAGAATGACTAGGACGACATGCAAGTTGAAATATGAAGAATGACCTAGACGACATTGCAAGTTGAAAAATAAAGAATGATTAATATGACAATGCAAGTCAAGTAATTAAGAATGACTAGGATGATATTGCATGTTGAAAAATAAAGATGAATAGGATGACATTACCAGTCAAGTAATTAAAAATGACAGGAATGATACCGTAAGTCAAAAAATAAAAAATGATCGGGATGATATTGCAAGCCAAGTAATAAAGAACAATAGAATGATATCACAAGTCAAAAAATAAAGAATGATCGGGATGACATCGTAAGTCAAAAAATAAAGAATGATTGGAACACACCGTAAGTTCAAAAATAAAAAATGATCAGGATAACACCATAAGTCAAGTAATTAAGAATAATTAGGACGACATTGCAAATCAAAAAATAAAGAACAATCGAGATGACATTGTAAGTCAAGTAATTAAGAACGACCAGGACAACACTATAAGTCAGAAAATAAAGAATGATTAGGATTAACATCATAAATCAAGTAATAAAGAATGACTGGGATGACATCGCAGATTGGATAAAGTGACCAGTAATTCAGGCTTAAATTTTCATTGGTGCCATCTAGATTGGGCTTAAATTTTCCTTGGTGCTACCTAATCTAGGCTTAAATTTTTATTGGGTACCACATAGACTAGGCTTAAATCTTCATTTATGCTAGCTAAACTAGGGCTTAAATCTTTTGAGAATTATTGATCTCTATTAGAAATGAAAAAAGTAAAAATTTTCTTTCCAAATGGATTGAATGGTTCAGTATACATAGGTTCTTATTCATTCAAAATTATTTTTTCACCTGAAGGGGATAAAAAAGGCATATACTTTTTTCATATAGGGAATTCCTTGAAAATCAAACATGTTAGACACTTTCTTTAGCCTTCAAATGTGACAATTTGATATATTTTAAGGTTAGCTACAAGGGCTTAGGATTTTGAAAGGCTATTTGAGAATAAAAAAAGGTTGAGATTTTTTAAAATCAACCCTTTTAAAACTTTTGGAATTTTGATATTTAGATTTTTTTAAAAAGGCTTGGCTCATCCTTATTCAGCATTTACCTCATTTAGTATTAAGAGTGACATTTAATGTTTGCTTTAAACCCAAAGAGTGACATTCATTTTTTTCTTTTTTTTTTTTTTGAATATTACACTATGCACTTAAAAATTTAAATTTATCCAAAAATGGCTAATGACCTAGATAGAAAATTAGAAAATAAAAAGGAACCAAAAGATTCATGGATTTCGTGGTCATCATGGCCATTTTTTCAAGAGAAACTTTTCAATTTTTGGACAGCCATGCTTGATCTAATATGGACTTTTCATCAGATGTAATGTAGGCTAAGGTTCGGGGTTGTTAAAAAAAAGGCTAGAAAAGCCTTAAAAAAGTGTTTAAGGGTAATCAAAGCCAATGATCATTTTATCATTTGAAAGATTCACTCTGCGGTATATTCTTTGCCATTTTTCTTATACTTTCCACCCATTCATTTATTTTCTTTTCCTTTTTTTCCTTTGTTATTCTTTCTTTCCTTTTTCTTCATTTTCTTCACTTTTTTTTTTGCATTTTTTAATTGAGTGGGTTCAAAACTTTTAGGAACTTTTATATTAGGTCTTTACTCCTTAGTTAGGGTTTATATTTGAAAGAAATTTATCAGGCTTAAAAAAGTAGCGAATGATAAATTTTTACATTTACGAATGAATAATGAAAGATGGCTATTTGCCATTTCAAGCATGATCACTTAAATTGAAAAACAATTCCTTTTGAAAAAATGAACTTGAAGAAATGTTTTTCATTTCAAAAGTTTTTTCTTCTTTTTTCTTGATTTTTATTTTGTCTTGAATTTTTCATTTGGCTTTTTCATTTTGGGCTTTAAAACTTATTTCATTTCCAAAATTATGGATTGATCAAGACTTTATTTCGATTTATTCAAATTTTTTAAGTGCATGATGTCATAACCATTTTCTTTATCTTTTCTTTTTTTTCTTTCTTTTTTTTCTTCTTTTGATTTTTCTCTTCTTATTTACATGCCCCGTATAATTCATCCCTTAATCCATTTTGCTAGAAACATAACTAATGAAAGATGCCCTATTTTAATAAACCATCTTTAATGAAAGTTATTATAAGAAAAGGGTCATGTGGAATAAATGAAAAAATGGGCATGCAGAATAAACCTATTTAAGGTGTCAAATGGTTCATGACACTCCATAAAAAAAGATGAATGAGTTGATCATAACTCAAGTTATCTTAAAGGCAATAATGTTTTTCTTTTTTCATCAACATGCCCCATGACATTAGACTAGGCTAACTTTAGGTAAAGAACTGAATGGTTGATAAATCTGAAGTCATTTTATCAAACTTGGGTTGGTTTTGATGTTGAAAATTTTTAGAGTTATAGCATGACATTGACACATCAAATTATCACGTTTGAATTCTTAAAAATACCATGGTTGCTTGATCTTCTTGGAATCTAAATTTCTTTCTTCTTTTGCAAATTAGATTTTTTTGTTCATTACCTTGAAAAAAAATCACCTTTCGCTATCATAACATTATCCGATGAGGGTAATGTTCACAAATTCAAACTTAAGGCTTTTGAAGGGTCATGGCAGATGAAATGGAATCAATCGGATGATTTAAGAATTGGTGTTTAGGTATTGGAGAAATTTCTAATAGTGATTGCTAACTTTTTTTAGACTTAAAATTTTTTCTTTTTTTTTAAGGCATTTCTCTTTCTATAACCTTAGGACTTAACTATGTGGGGCTTTATTCAAATCTAACATTTTTCTCTTTTTACCTTTTCTATAAAAAAAACTTACAAGTCTAAAATTTAAAGGAACTACAAAGATTTCATATGATAATATAAATCTATAAAACACTATAACGCACAATGTCCATTCATACAATGCAAACATAAAGACTAGATCCAAAAATTCACATCCTCAATGATGTTTTTGAGATGACATTCAAAGTTACAAAAAATAAAAGTTTCCCACTTGATGCTTCACTTTCAGCATCATTGACTCACAATTCTATCATTATCAATCATTAAAAGCACTAACTAGCTCTTTAAACTTTATGAGATCTAAGTAAATCAAAGTCTTAATTGTATTTTTGAAGATAATACATTCTTCTATAGAATGCCTTCAACCCCATAATGGAATTCACACTTAACATTAGGATTTTACCATTTTGGGTAGAGTGACTTTATGGTTCTTGCAAGAATAGTAAAAATCATATGATTCTTGATAAGTAAGGTGAAGAGTTGAGTGTAAGACATTGAGAGTGAATGATACATCTTAACTTTTTTTCTTATAGATTTATGATTGGCTTGGGTTGATTTTTCGTTTTGTGAATATTTATGGCAAAAAAAACTAAAGCACACAGATGAAGTGGTTAAGAAAAATTATCGACCCAAGATGTTGGCTGGGAACAATACAATGACCATTGAAAATAGTCATTCATGAAATCTTCTTGTATCATAGTTTCTCTCATTTCGCCCTTCAATAATTATCTTTTAGGCATATCTGTTAGAAAAATTCTCTTACCTTTCATTAAAAATTTTCACATTGGCCTCCATAATCATAATTTTTTTCTTTTTATCCCATCTTTAATTCTACCTGTAGCAAATAGCAAATCACCAAATTCTATGGATGTATTACCAATCAACTTATCATAATAAGAAGAAGAAAGGGTATCCACAAATAAGGAATTCAACTTTTTATTAGTTAATGGCGATCGAACTTATGACGCAATCCCTTTTCATTTAGCAGCATATTATTTATAGCTCTCATTGGGCTCTTTCTCATGTTTTGAAGGGTTAATCCGTTTGGAGCCATTTTCAACATGTGCTAGTATTGCTTCAAGAATGCCCACGATAAATTTTTTCAAGTACAAATTTGGTTACTTTCCAAACTATAATAACAATTGGTTGCTATCCCAGTTAAACTTTCTTGAAAGATATGAATAAGCAATTTTTTGTCACCAACATACCTAACCATTTTGTGATAGTATTGAGCCAGATGTCCCAGTACACTCATTTTCATTATAGTTCTTAAATGTCAAAACTTTAAACTTGAGTGGAATAACCACATTTGGAACAAGCTAGGATTCCTTTGCATCACAAGATTTATCTTTATCTTTAACAGCTTAAATCTTTTTTTTCTAGAGACTATACCTTCTCTGTTCATTTAGATTCTATGATTCTACCCTTCTACCCTTATAGGTCCTAAGCTAGGTCCTTCAAGTTGACCATTTCCTTGAGTAAAATGTCCTTTGATAATCTCTTCCATATCTCTTATTGAATCAATATTCTTTTTTTTTTTTAAAAGAAATCACAAAAATTTTTTTCAAGGAAAATCCTTCTTTTAAAGCACACATAAATTACATTCTATTACATGGATACATAAATGAATGAATGAATGAATGATAAAGCTCTTTGATGAAAAGTGTAAAAATTAAAAAAGGGATAAGAAGTAAAGATAAACTATATTCACATATTCAAGTTCGAAAAGAAAGCACCATATTAATATAAAGAGAAAAATTTTTCAAACAGTAAAAATTCATAAAGCAGTTTACTTTCCAAACAACCTATCACCTGAGAACCCTCCTTAATCAAAAGCTTCATCCATGTTTATCATCATGCCATCATCTTCTCATTGTTCTTAAACCTTTAACTCACTATTGTTATTGAATCAAATCATTTTGCATCTATGAGTGATTACATATTGTGTTTGAAACCTTCACAATTCTTAATGGAATGCCTTATGATCCCACTATGATTTTTGCATCTTGCATTTGGGTTGAAATATTTTAGGTATGAAAGCTTTCAAGGCTTTGAAGGCATAGAAACAACAAGGTGTCTCTCAAACAAATAGGGAAAGATTTTTCTATATGAAATGGGGAGAGGATCTAACTATTTCTTTTTCTTAGATAATTTTTAGGCAATAGGTTGACTAAGAGTTTGAGCATTTGGTAATGGTGCAAAGGTTTAGAGTTGAGCATTTGGCTAAATAGGTGATTCACTATAACAAATCTGGCAATTTGTGATGATTTTTCCAAGTGACGTATTATATTTTGTTACGCAAAGTATGTAAAGGGTGACGAATAATATACTTCATCACACTTTTATATTGTTTTGATATTTTATATGACAATATATAAAATCGTCACATGATAACGTCACCAAAATCTTGCCACCAAAACTTATCACTAAATTGATTTGTTGGAAAATTTTTTTGTGATGTCTTTTTATTTTATCTGACATTATAATTTTGTCACCAATTTAAAATTGTCTATGACAAATATTTTCTTATAAATTTTAGGTGACATTATTAATTTTTGTCACAAATTAAACACTTTAGTTAACTATTAATGACGTTGCAATTTCGTCATATCAATGTATGGTGTTATATGATGAAAACATAAATATCACAAACTTTTGCCTCCAAATTTATTTGGTGAAAAATTTTTTGTGACATTTTTTTATATTATGTGATGTTATAATTTTGACACCAATTTAAAATTTTATTTGTGATGAATTTTTTCTTATAGATTTTAGGTGAAGTTATTAATTTTTGTTACAAATTGAATGCTTTAGTTAACTATTAATAACATTGCAATTTTGTCATGTCAATGTATGGTGTTATATGACAAAAACATAAATATCACAACGAAATTTTTTTTATGTTTTTTATTTTATTTTAGGTGATATTATAATTTTGTCACCAATTAAAAATTTTATCTATGACGAATTTTTTCTGATAAATTTTAGGTGAAGTTATTAATTTTTGTCACAAATTGAACATTTTAGTTAACTATTAATGACATTGTAATTTCGTCACATCAATGTATGGTGTTATATGACGAAACATAAATGTCATAAACTTTTATAGCCGAATTTATTTGGTGAAAAATTTTTTTGTGACATTTTTTATTTTAGGTATTGTTATAACTTTGTCACCAATTTAAAATTTTATTTATGATGAATTTTTTTGGATAGATTTTAGGTGATGTTATTAATTTTTGTTTCAAATTGAACATTGTAGTTAACTATTAATTCTGTCACGTTAATGTATGATGTTATATGATGATAATATAAATATCACAAACTTTTACTGTCAAATTTATTTGGTAAAAAATTTTTTATGACATTTTTTATTTTAGATGACGTTATAATTTTGTAACCAATTTAAAATTTTATTTGTGACGAATTTTTCTAATTGATTTTAAGTAACGTTATTAATTTTTGTCATCAATTGTAAACTTTAGTTAACTATTAATGATGTTTTTGTCATAAATTTTAACTACACTTGGCCATACTAGTAACTTTTAAGTAAAAAATAAATTTTAAATAATTATTAATATCCATACCAAAAAATAATTTTAATTAAAGTTTCTTTAAGTTACACCTTAAGAAAAATGATACTAATTGATACAAACTCAAGATTGTTTGCTCTTTAAAAGCCTAAAAGGGCTTAATGCTATTTTGGCACTTTCCCATCCCAATTTCTTAGCAATGGATTTTAATATATTTGCCTAATTAAATTTAATATGTGCAAGAGGAAGGTTTACATCCCCAATTTACAGTCCTATCTGTTATCTCATTTTATGTTTATCATTTAAATTAAGTCTAAGTGGTTAAATTTAGCACTTCAAAATCTATTAGATTTTCTCTACTAATTTTTAAAAATTAATAAGAAGTGAAATAGTATCTAATTATATTTTTTTATAAAAGAAATTGCAACTTAAAAGGAAAAAGAAAATTATAGCTGTTGATAATATTTAAAATTTAAACCTATAAAGATGATTATATTAACTAAATGAGATAAATTCAAAATTTTAACTGTATTTCTTTTGTTACACTTCAATTTTCAATTGTTTATAATTGAATTATCATCAAGTTAATTAGTGATGTTTTAGATATGAGTAAAAAAAAAAGAATATGTGCATATGTAAGCTAATATTCTATTCAATGTGTTTAACAAACTTTTTAAAATTATTTTTGTTTGATCCAATTTTGCTTTCTAGAACTATCTTTAGTGTGACCATTTGATACATTTAAAATTTTAATTTCTAAGTATGTTTATGTTGGATTATGGGGTCAGCGATCTTCTTTAGGTATTCGGTATATTAACTCATTTGGGTGAGGTATCACATGATGGATCAGATTCTAGTTTATGACAACTCAACTTGTCGAGGCCTAATGGATGGGGTATCCTAAAAAGGCTTTGCAAAGCCTTTTATGTCCACCTATCATTTAGTATGGGCCTTTGCATTACCAACAAGATTAAGAAAATAAAGTTGGGTCTTCACTATCAGCTTTAGCTTTTGGTGTAGTGGTAAACACTTGCTCCTGAAAACTATTATTAGGGCGAGGTTGTAGGTTTGAGTCCCCTAGGTGCTACTGGAGGGGAGATTATTGGATTATGGGGTCTAGTAGTCTCATTTAGGGACTTGGTATGTTAGTTGATTTAGGTTAGGTATCCCATGGTGGATCAGATTTCGATATATGGCAATTTAACCTACTGAAGCCCAATGGGTGATGTATCCCAAGAAAGCTTTGCAAAGCCCCTTATGTCCACCTGTTGCTTAGTACGGGCTCTACGCTACCAAAAAGATTAAGGAAATAAAGTTACGCCTTCACTATCAACTATAGTTTTTGGTTAAGTGGTAAGCGCTTGATCTTGAAAACCTTGAATTGATCTTTATTTTGAAATGAAAAAACATTAAGCTAAATAAGCTTGATCAAGATTTTGAAAAAGATTCGTTTAGTACATGTTCTTACGTTTTATATTTTGATACTAAATAAATAATATGTTTTCATAGTGTAAACAAACCTTTCTTTGTTTTCATATTTCTCAAATCAAATCTATCTTTAAAGATTATTTATTTAAGCTTAAATGAAAGTCCAATTGTTGTTTTTAAAGTGAACTTATTCATTTTGGACTTAATACAATTTTAATAATATTAGTTTTGAGAAATAAATTAACTTAAGAAAGTTGTTTTACAAGAATAAAGTTTTCCAACATTGAACTTATTTTATTTTTCTGTATTAATTCATAAAACTTTAATATTTGAATTTTATATGGTTGGAAAGCTCTTTAAGTCTACTTTCTAATGGATTAAACAAAATATAAATCTAAATTTTCTAAGAAAAGATTTTGATTTTTACTAGACACTTTGCAGTTGTCTAAAAACTGCACAATAGGTAGTTTTGAAAATTCATTATAATTTGTATTCAGTGAATTAGTGATAAATTTTATATGGATAAAAAACCTTTTAAGTCTTGTTTCTAAATCTTTAAACGGTTTTTGATTTGGATTTGTATAACTCAAGATAGAGAGAAAAAGATAGAGTTGTATTTTCAATTCAAGTTAGTGGATTGAAGCCTTAGTGTGGACAACCAAGAAGAGAGGACATAGGTGCCTTATGGAGAAGGATCGAACCTTTGTAAATCATTGAGTTTTATTTCTCTATCCCTATCTCCTTACATTCATTTTTGTTTATATTTGATTCTAGGTTCATTAATTGTTACTGTTTGCATTATATTTTCATCAAAATTACTTATTGTTTTAATTCCTTATTCAATTATTTTGAAATCATTGTTTGGGAATAACTTGGAGAAATCCAATTTACCCTCATCTTGGATCACCATATCACTTAAAAAGCTAACAATTGGTATTAGACATTTGGTCTCTTTTTGTAAGTTTAACTACCTTAAGTAAAGATCTTATAGCTCAACTCAAGTTTCGAGATGGTGAGAAAGTTCTCAAAGCTCTTATGTTTGATAAATTTGAATTTTCTGAATGGAGAAGGAGGATAAATATGTTCATAATGACCTAAGATTTTAAAGCTTGGAATGTGGTAGGGAAAGGGCTTAGAATTCCTTTAAATGATGCAAATTATATAAGGCAAGTGATAAATGATGCCAAGGTAAAGTGCTTTCTCTATGGAGCTCTTGACTCCCACAACTTTAGCTTGGTTTCAAATTGCTCAACTTTAAATAAGATATGGAGAAAGTTAGATGAGCTACATGAAAAATAAATTTTCAACTAAAATGTATCATGTCCATGGCTCTTAAAGAGCCTCGGGTAACCTTTAATTTAATTTATTCAAATTAATATACATTTGATGAATTGTAAGATGCCTTTAATGAGTTAGTTATGGAATTTGAGTCAATGAAAATGAAATATATGAAAATGATTTCAAAATTGAATGTTAAAAATGATTTTTTGATAAATGCAAAAAAATATTTTGGAAAAAAATGCAAAATTGAAAATAGATTTTGAAACCTCTTAAAGTAGAAATGAATTTCTAGAAAAAGAAAATATTGTTTTGAAAAAGAAATTTGATGAATTGATGAATGATAAACAAAAGCTTTTAAAGAGTTCATTAAGTACTAAAATGATTAAATGCAATTTTTGTAATTTTCATGATCATATTATATATACTTGTTCTATTAGAAGAAAAGTCCCATTTAGAATTAGACAAGTATGGCCTCCTAAAGAAACAAGAAACTTGTCACTAACTCTTAAGGACCTAAAGTAATTTGGGCACCAAAGATAAAATGAGATTGTCTTTTGCAGGTGTGCTGGAGTGAGGAGATACGATGTGAGATTGAAGATTGAATACTCTAGACACATAATGGAGATAGGTAACCTCTAAACTTTTATTTTAAGTGAATATGAAATTGGTTGCCTATTCTTGTTGAACATTGAGTGCTTAATGGATATTGATATATGATTTGTTGATATATCTTGAATATACTAGTTTTATTTTATATATGTGAGCTTGAATTGAGTATGCATTTATTTATTTTTCTTTTGAACGTATGATTTTAATAAATAAATATATTTATTTATTTTTCTTTTGTACGTATGATTTTAATATATTCTTTATGCTTGTTAATATTTTGTTTAATATTTATTTTCTTGAGATATATTTTTAGAAGAATTCATGAATGCTCTAATGAATTTGTGGGATTGCATGTGAATGCTCTTGATATTGAGATTGCATGAATGCTTTTGATATTTTGATATTATTTGTGAAATTGACATTTTTGAGAACTTGTGCTTATGCATGATTGTGTATATGAATGTTGGATTTTGATAATATCATGCATGCTTTGTGAAATTGTTATTGGTGCTTCATGTGGTTAATTGTGTGCTAAATTGTTTTTATATTTATGCACAAACTTAGAAGGAACACTTAAAGCTTAATGGATTTAAGACTTTATGTTTTGGTTTGAAAATGATTTTTGCTAGAGTAAAGCCTTAAAATATGAAATTTTATTTTAGCAAGCTTTTTATTGTAAAATGAATTTGAATATCTTGAATTCAATGATTTAAACTTGTTCAAACAAAGATAACTTGATAACTTGCAATTATTTAAAATTTTCATAAGTGCTATATGCAAGTTTTAAAGGATTTTAGAGCTTAAAAGATCAAATCTTATTTTTAAACATACATTGGCATAAAAACCATTTAGACGATTTCAAATTGTAATATAAAACTTTTCTAAATGGTTTGAAGAGCTTAAATGTGTGTTTAAATATATGCCCATCTTAATAGCCTTTTTCAAGGAAATAGGAGGATTAAAAGTTGATTTTTTGATTTCCTTGTTTCTAATGTCAACTGACCACTTGAACAACTTTTTTTTATCATTTTGAAACTTGTTGGAATGGTTCACGATACTTAAAAATGAGCTTGACTAGTTATGAGATTTATTAAGGTATTTTTCAAGTAAAAATGAGCTTCAAAATATCAAAAATAAAAAATCTTAGAAATATTAAGCTTTGAATGATTTATCTTATGGTATTTTGCATAAATATATATTTTTGAATGATTTTGGTATATGGAAATGATTTTGTGATTTTTATACATATTGATTTGTGATTGTTGAACATGCCTATATAACCATGATGTTTGAAATTGTTCCACTTCTTCGTAATGCTTGGATCTTATGAGATATTGTTAAAACTTGATTATTTTATTCTTAATTATTTTAACTCTAGATTTGTAATTTTAGAAATTGATGATTATCTTGTGCTTAAATTATAAATATTGATGTTTGATTGTTCATTTCTTGATTTCTTATGAAATAGTCTAAAAATATGCTTTAATTCTTTATCCTTATTAATTCAAGATTTATTTCTTCTCTTGTGTTGACGAATTGATGAACTTTATGTGCTTAAAAGATATATATTGATTCTTTATTCATCTATGTTTTTGGTCAAGATATGTGCTTATATGATCATTAATTCAACGTGACTTTAATGTTTATGATTTGAAAATACTTAAATTTTTTATTTCTTGATTTTTAAAATATTTTTAGATATACTTGCTCTTATGCTAAATTGATTTATTAATTTTGTGAAATATTTTGAAATTTGTGTATAATTGACTTATCTTTTGGTTTGGGATTAATTATTAATTAACTAATTGTGTTTAATGATATTTGTTGTTAGTTCATCTACTGTTCTTGTCAAGTGTGTGCATATATGGTAAATATGATTTTTCTTGACTTGACATGGTTGTAATATGACTTAAGTAAATGATTTTCTTATGATACTTATTTTTAGCTTAAGTCATTGTTGATTATGGCCTATAATTTGTGTAGACATATTTATGCTTTTGTGCTAAAATTTGCTTGAATATGTTTTTATGATAAATATTTTTTCCTTGAGTTTTTAGTTTTCATATGGCCTAAAATTTATTTTGACATATTCTTTGATGATTTCTTGAATATATATGAATATTGAATATGTCTATTTTTTATTCATGAATGATCTAAAAGGTTTGGTTTTTGCACATTACATAAGAACTTTTGCTTTAGTGCCATTCTTGTGCTATTTGATGTTTAAATTGATATATGACCTCTAGCTTAAGTATATATCTCTCTTGCAATAGGCAACTTATGTTTAGTGAAAAATTTTTCTTTTGCCTATAATGACTTAGAATATGGAATTGTTTCCTAACAATTGGTATAATTTTTATTAATTGATTTTCTTGATACTTTTAATGAAAATCTTTTGTCAAGAAATTTTTCTAAGTCTATGCTAGGAGAACTTGAAATGAGCATGAATGAACTAACATTTTTGGGATTTTAAGTGGAATAAGCAAAGCAACTCATCTTCATCAATCAAGCCTAAGTATATCAAAGACTTAGCTCAAATGATATGGAATGACGGATTCAAAGCCTCATTCAACTATAATGAAATAGCTTGACAAAGATAGAGGTAATTGGATTGAATCTATGTTATATGCCTATGATTTATAATGATTAATGCATGATTTGATAAATGCTTGCTTTTAAATGTGCAAAAATGAGATATTGTGTTTGAATTGTGAACACTTTACACAAATTAATCATCAAGCTACTTGATAGAATTTATTTTAACTTTGTTAAATGCTTGGATTGATTAATATTCATGCCTAGTTCTTGGTTGCTTTGATTAATAGTTTTCATTGCACGAATATTTGTTTGAATCTTTGGATGTGGATATGAGTTGAATATATTGATTTTTTGATCTTTCAATTGCCTTGACTCATAGATTATGAACTTACAATTTTGAAAATTTATATACATGTTGATTGATTGAGTCCATTGAGATATCATGTATCAAATTGTGCCTAAATACTTGTATTTTTTTTAAATTAGGTATATTACTTATGCGTTTTGCAGATGCTTGTATGATTTTGACTGAAATATATGATTGAATACTTGAATATGTTTAAATACTTTGCTATGCATTGAAATAATTTAGATTATAATTGAATAATTATGCTTTCATTATTTCTTTGCTATAGCATATGTGCTTATCATGTTTGGAAAATCATGCTTATATAATCTTTTTTAAGACATAATGATTGAACTTCATTGCTCATTAGTATTTATAATTTATTATATACATATGAGATTTTGGTTCTTGTTTGGATGAGATAACTTATGAAAGATTATTATTATCATTTATGCATGTATTGAATGAATCTTTCATATGCTTGAAGCATGCGTGCTCTATGAAAGTTGAATAAAATTTCTAACAATTGGTATTAAAATTACCAAAGTTTTTTTTAACTTTCATAGATGCTTATTTATATGCCTATACTTGATATAACTTATACCTTTCGTGCAAAATTGTATGTACTTTAAATTGATTGATCCTCATTTTGAAAAAGAGAAGAAATCTTATAATACAATTTTGCTTGATTTGTTGTGTGATAGCAATTGGTATGCTTTATGATAACATATCTTTAACAATTGGTATCCATAATAATTGGTATAAGCTTGTATGCATGTGCTTGAATATATGCTTAATTGTTATTAATGTTTTAGGTTCTAAGCACATCTTATAGTAACGTGATTTATGAATAGGTTGCATATCATTCATTATCCTTTACTCATAAATTTCATGTAATAAATTTGATGACTTGTGCTAAAATGCTAAAATTGGATACATTTATGCTTTTGTGCTTGAATACATGTATGTGAATTTCATTGTGCATAGGCATTCAAAATACTCTTGATATTATTGGTATCAAACATTTTGTTCCACGCCTTGAATTGATCTCTCTTTCTTGTGAAATGACAAAAATAGGGAAATAGTTTCGAGATATTTCTTCTTGTATGCTTATAGCAATTGATATAGGAGCTTAAACATTTAGTATAAAGAACTTAAACAAAAAGGTAGGAAATATTTCATGAATATATTTGCTAATACCTTCTTTTTGTATTTATTTGCTCATGCCTTTTTGCTATGATAAAAAGGGAAAGAAATACCATATGGACAAATTTGCTTGTGCTTGATATGCATATGTTTGAGTGTGCTTATTTCATATATTTGACTAACATATGTTTGTTGAGTTGTGTTGGATTAGGATGCATAAATTGAGGGGTAGTTTTGCCATGCATTGTTGAAGGGGGAGCTTTTCAAAATGTTTTTCAAAATCTTAAATGTTTCAAAGAAAGTTTTTCATTAAGCAAATTTATCTTTAAGTTTTTTCATATAAAAAAGAAGGAGATTGTTAGCTTTGAATTGATCCTTATTTTGAAATGATAAAACATTAAGCTATATAAGCTTGATCAAGATTTTGAAAAAGATTTATTTAGTACATGTTCTTAAGTTTTATATTTTAGTACTAAATAAATAATATGTTTTTCATAGTGTAAGCAAACCGTTTTTTTTTCATAGTTCTCAAACAAAATCTATCTTTAAAGATTGCTTATTTGAGCTTAAATAAAAGTCCAATTATTGTTTTTAAAGTTAACTTATTCATTTTGGACTTAATACAATTTTAATAATATTGGTTTTGAGAAATAGATTAACTTAAAAACTTTGTTTTACAAGAACAAAGTTTTTCAACATTAAAATTGTTTAATTTTTTTGTATTAATTCACAAAGATTTAATATTTGAATTTTATATGGTTGAAAAGCTCTTTGAGTCTACTTTCTAATGGATTAAACAAAATCAAAATTGAAATTTTTTGAGAAAAGATTTTAAATTTTTACTAGACACTTTGTAGTTGTCTAAAAACTGCACAATGGGTAGTTTTAAAAATTCACTATAATTCGTATTTAATGAATTAGGTGATGAATTTTATATGGATAGAAAGCTTTTTAAGTTTAGTTTCTAAATCTTCAATCGTTTTTTGTTTAAATTTGTATAACTCAAGCTATGATCAAATTAGTGGGTAGAGTGCAAAATAGGAGACATCCATTTAGCTTTGACATGATCGATCCCCTCAGAGAAGGGATCGATTGATTTTTTACCTAGAATGCATGTTTGTGCTCCTAGGTAAAAAAGGATCAATTACCCCCTTGAACTAATCGATTCCTTCAAGGAAGGGATGGATTGGGTCATGATTTGATTTTCAAAGGTGTAAATGGTACCAAAACTTGAACCAATTGATCCCCTCATGGAAGGAATCGATCGGGTATGCCTTGAAGTAACTCCAATGGCTAGTTTATCAAACTTCAATGGCTATTTTCTTCTCCTAAGCTTCCCAACTGCTAGTTTTTCAAGTTCTCTATATATTAGCCACTGCAACACACCAAGAAGATTAATGAATCAAGAGAGCAAGAATCAACAAGCTATATTTTTATTCTCTCAAAGAATTAAGAGTTATTAGAGCTTAAAAGTCTACATCTTTGTATTTTTTGTATCCAAATTATTGTTGTTGTTCATTCATTAAATTTCTTTGTACTTAATTAGGCAAACACTTAGCCTTTGAGAGGTACTTTAAGTTTGCATTTTTATTAAGTGATTTTGTAATAAAGAGGTGAGGTACCCTCTTGAATTTGTGGGATTGAAAGCTTGCTACTTAGCCTAGAGAGTAGAAAGTGTAAGATTTCTATCTTAAGCCTTAGAGAGAAAAAGATAGAGTTATATTTTCAATTCAAGATTAGTGGATTAAAGTCTTAGTGTAGACAACCAAGAAGAGATGACATAGGTGCGTTGTGGAGAAGGACTAAATCTCTATAAATCATTGTGTTTAATTTTTCTATATCCCTATCTCCTTACATTCATTGTTGTTTATATTTAATTCTACGTTCATTAATTGTTATTGTTTGCATTATATTTTTATCAAAAGTGCTTATTGTTTTAATTTCTCATTCAATTATTTTGAAATCATTGTTTGGGAAGAACTTGAAAAAATCCAATTCACCCATTTTTTGGATCACCATCTCACCTAAAAAGCTAACACTTTATAAGTATGAATTTTGATTAGTAAAAAATAAATTTATTTTTATCAATTAAACTAACGTTGTGGATAAAACATTTCACCATCAATGCCATAAGAGTCTACTATTTAAAAAAATAAATATTTATCCTTACGAAAAATAATGTGATTTTAGTTTCAATAATTGTACAATCAATTAATAGGAAATTTTAATTGAAAATTTAACCTCTAGCCATCAATATCAAATTTTAAACAATGCAAATTTAAAATTCTAAGTAAAGAAAAAAAAAGTCATGTCAATTGTCAAATAAATCTAAAGCATTGGAAATTTTAATGCCTTGACTCTACTTGGCTATCTAATTTTTTTATCATTTTCTCTCTCTATCTCTCTATTTTCCCATAATAACTTACCGTTAGATTTATCCAAAACCCTTAATCTTTTCCTATTTTCCATCTTTCTTCTTTTCTATAAATAACTTTCAAAGCCTAAACAAGAACTAACACAATCACCTTTTGATTAAACTTTTCCAATTCTATCTTGCATTCAATCTTTTTTATGGCTTTCAATAATGATCTTTGTGATCCTCCTTATGTTCTTATTGTCTTTAGATATAGTGTTTGCATGAATAAGTTTGTAGATTTTGTTGGTAGGTGTTGTGTAAATCTTTGAATTCTAATCTAATTGTTTTCGCATATTGATTATTGGTTTTTTTTGTAATGGGATTTTCTTTGGGATTTCAAGTGAATATATTATAATCCATTGCCCAGAATCAAGTTATGAAATGGTAATTAATTCATTTCTTTTTATATTGCTTTTCCATATGATCTTTTAAATGGGTTAGTTTTTGAGTAAACATTCTTGAGGAATGATGAGTAGTAGTTGTTGAGTTTGGACTCAGACTTAAAGACTTTATTATTTTATTTTGAAATAATCGAAGTTTAGCATTTTTTGGACTTTTTTGGTGATGTTATAACCTTAATCAGGAACATAAAAAAAAATATATAACTTAAATTAATGGTAAGTCTTACCTTTTCGACTACCAATGTTGAATTAGGATCATGGTAGTCCCACTTGCTGTAAAACCCATATGTTCAAAAAATATTTATCTTGAAGTAAATTTGAAAAGGAAATAAAGGTTTTTTTTAAATCTTTACCTTACACCATGTTAGAGGCTAATTTTTGGGTGGTTCTGAGGTTGACACTTACTTAATGCCATTCAAACTCTCTAGCTTGTATATTCCCAAGTGTTCTCTTTACAATCCAATCTGCATATGGCATAACAAAGATAGAAAAGGCTTTCAAAATTTTTAATTATCAAAATTTTTATTTATGTCTTTATACTTAAAGCATGTTGTATGCTTTACAATGGAACATTTTGATTATGTGGAATTATAACATGATGGATAGTCTGTATTTGCAAATTGGTCATCATTAGTTATGACAGACTTACAAAAATTATCATTCTTATAGGATTGCCAATTGCACTGTTATTAGTTTATCGAGGTTTTCTAACTATTAATGGAAATATTCTTTTAGATTACTTGAAGTTTGCATTAAATGAATAATTGATTCTTAGTCCTATATTTGTCACAACATTGCATCCATTCTCCTTTTGGAAGTTCATATTATTGCTAATTTTGGTCTTTTAAATAGATATGGACAAATTTACTTTGTATTTATAAGCTTTGGTGACTCGCTAATAACTAGCTACTAGTCAACGTTTCATCCTACTATCCACTGTTATAACCACAATGCCCATTTCCAAAAGGAAAAACAAAGGATTATTGAGTTAACCTATAAACAGAGCCAAGGTAGCCCTAATACTGCATCACTCTCCATGCCTCATTCATTTGTCTTAACCTCCCATTCCTTTTACTGCCTTCACCATGTTATTCCTAAAACCACCTTTCCCACTCCTTTCTAATTATAGTTTTGTTGTCTCACCAGGTAAAAAGTTCCTTTCTTTTCTTCTTTTGTTTATCCTTTTTTATTTTATTTCTTTATAAAGTTTCTAATTCTACAAACAAATTTATAAAGTTCTTTTCTTTTCTTCTTATGATAGATTAATATATTGCTTTTATAGATGTAGTTTCTATCCCTTCTAAAAGGGTACAGGGTCCAACTTGGGGGATGAGACTTGAAAAACTCATCAAAAGGAAAAACAAGCTAGTAATTGACATACCAACATTTAAAGGTAGACCTGTTTGTGAAGTTCAATTGCTAAATTATTTTATGAAATTGGAGTCATTACCCAACAATTGATCTTAATCTCAACAAAATGGAAAGCTTTGAAGGATACAGATAAGTTGTATGCCTTTAAAAGATTAATGTAAGTGCAAAATATTATTACAAAACTTATTGTTGGTAAGTGTTGAATTTATGTTATTTGAATATATCAATTAATTTTTTTTTTATTTTAGACAAAGTTTCAAATTAAATTGGATGACGACTATGTTAAGACATTTGTCTTATCAATTTTATCGATTTCTTGACAAGGCCTATTCTTTAATATAAGGTAAGGCTTCATTTAAAATCTTGTTATGCATAAAATGGATTAGTTTGTTTTTTATATTTGTTTTGATCTTATTGTGTGTGTATTGTGGTTTATTTTGATATTTGCTATTAATTATTTATTACAGCTCAAGTGATACAAACTCACCATTAACATAATCACTTTTGATACAAGATTTCGACTGATAGCTTGAAAATAAGATTTCGATGACTATCTATTTCATAATTTTGATATGCTTTGTTTTTTAAACAATGTTGTTTCTATATGATTTTAGGGTGGACTTGAGAGTATGTACTACATTAAAAAACCAATTCAAATATTTGGTGGATTTGCAAGAACACTACATAGGATTATTCTACAAAAATGACTTTAATGATTTTATTTTATATATAGGATTTAATGATGTTATTTGTGTCACCAATACTATGACGATTTACCTTTGTTCCTAATATATAAAATTTTATCATTTCTTTTGTGACGATTATAGCATTTAATAACGTTTATTTTCATATATAGCTGACGAAATCTAATGTCACAAAAAAAGGGTGAGATGATGTTTGATTTTATTGTCACATTTGACGTTATCTTACAATCATTTGTAACGTTAATTGTGTCACCAATATTATGACAATTTACCTTTTCGTCACTAATATATAAGATTTTATCATTTATTTTGTGATGATTATAGCCATCAATGACTTTTTTTTTCATAAATAACTGATGAAAACTAACGTTATAAAAAAAACCCATAAGGTGACTTTGGTTTTATTGTCACGTTTGACATTATTTTATTATCATTAATGGCAATAATTATGTCATCAATACTGTGATGATTTACCTATCATTATTAATAAATCAAATTTTATCATTTATTTTGTGATGATTATACCCTTTAATGACATTTTTTTTTATAAATAACTGATGAAAATTAATGTCACAAAAAAAAAATTATAAGGTGACATTTGATTTTATTATCACATTTTATATTATCTTACAAATATTGGTGACGATAATTGTGTCACAAATACTATAATGGTTTACCATTCGTCACTAATATATCAGATTTTATAATTTATTTTGTGAAGATTATAGCTTTTAATGACATTTTTTCCATAAATAGTTGATGAAATCTAATGTCACAAAAAAAAAGGTATAAGATGACGTTTGATTTTATTGTCATGGTAGATTCACAATAAGTAACGATATTTTGGTATTGTCACATTAGACTTTTAGCGATGGTGCAAATGTGATGAACCTTATAATGTTTAATTTTTTGTCACGGAATATATATGGTGACGAAAAACAAGTATTTAGTGACACTATTCTATGTGCCACTAATAGCCAAATTGTTGTAGTGATTGGGAAATGGAAAGTTAGAGAAATGGACTTATCAAAGATTGCATGATGTTTTGGGGCTTGATCTTAGATGCTTAGAAAGGAGGTAAAAAACAATCATGAAAAGGATTTGAATGCAAGTTTGAGTTTGAAATGATTGGTGAAGGTTGCATGGAACCTAGTGACTTCATCTTGAAATCCAAATTTTAGAGCTACGAAACTTGGGTGGTCAAATCGCTCATCCCTTTCATGATCGTGTTTAAACCTTCATTATTGTTTAAACCACTGAATGTTTCAAAATGCTCAGAAAATGTACTAGGCTCTGCAAAAATTGATTGATCATGACTTCATGAGTTTATAGGACTTACTTGGGTTGAAATTGGTAAAGACCCTTGAGAAGGCACTAAAATAAATTCATTGAGTATAAAAACGGTCTTTGTCAACTCAATAAGCTAATTTGCCATCTCTTGAATGTTGTGACCAAACTCCTCATGATGCACTCTAATGCACTAATTTGAGCCTCTAATTGATCATCCATATTTTCAGCTTCTTACCCACTAAAACAAATGTTTTATTTCATGGGCTTAAACAAAAATGTTTATGCTATTATTCTTGATGAATAGATGAATGACACAAAATAATTCCTAATTTGTGTGCTATACAAAATATGTCTTTGAATGCCTAAGTATGATAATGATGCAAATATATTCACAAAGATGAAATAGCCCAAAATATACAAATCACCTTAATCATGAATATTAAATGCACTGATCAAATTCCAAAAAAGATGACAAACTCCTATCCTAAATGTCTCTTTCTTTCATATTTTATTTGGACTTTTTTTATCCTAACTTTGTTTACATTATTAGCTTAAACACAAATTACATCAATATCCCTCAGATATCTTACTTTTGGGTAATTTCTACGAAAGAAACTAGCATGGCTTTTAATCTTCTAAATAATTTCTATAAGAGGTTGACACTATTGATAGGTCCATGGGAACTTCTTTTTTTTTTTTTTTTATTTTGGTTTGCGGATGACTGACCTTAAACAACTATCTCCCTTTTAAAATATAATGCCTATATAATGTATGCAACAAAATTACAGACTATACAAATAAAAATGAATCAATAATTCAAAACAAACAAATAATATAGACAACATAGCAACCATATAATACAACAAAATAATATAATATAATAATGTCTCAACTTTTGGTTATTTTCTAAAAAGCGGCAAGGCTTTATCCCAGGTAGAGTTCCTATAGCTTACGATATGCTAGGTCGAGATTTATTCATCTAAAGGTTCCCAAATCAAACCTTACATCATTGGCCATTATAGATTAATAAGGCACACTAATCCTCACTCACTATAGGCTATAAATGAAAAGAGTTTGATCTAAGTGAAATTGTTTTGCTAGCAAATATGAAGGTTATCACCTCACGAGAGCATAGCTAATTCATTTCTTCCTAATAAGATAGTGCTCGGGTCTAAAGCTCATGTATATAAGTGAACATGCAAAATTGTACACAAATATAATAATAACTAACATGCAATTTATTTATTTATTTCATATATTTTTTTTGAAAAAATATTAATATAAAGGGAATTAAATTAAATATAAAATAAACCCAATTAAATCCAAAATTTTTGATAGCACATGGTTAAAATTTTTAGCATGACCCTCAAAATCCCTAATAGAGTCACTAAGTTGTCATAACGTATCAATCCAAAGACTCGATCGCTAGATGTAAAAATTAAAAATCATGAAAAACATGGAAAGTCACCACTATTCTTTTTTAGGGTGTGATTGGCTACTAAAAAATTTTATCTTTTGAATAAAGCAATAAGTTTATTAAAAAGATAATTTTAGTCTACGAAGATATTATTGGATTTGAAAGTCGTTATGCATGGGAAATGATTAACACCCCTACAATGTCCATAAAATTGGTACCAATTAATCATACATTATTTATAATTTTGGACAAAAATAGTTTTTATATAAAATTTTAATTATAATTCCCTTCATAAGAGATAAAATCAATTTAAAAATCTTTTTTTAGGAATATTACAAAAATCTTTAAAGGATTACCTTATAATTCTTCAACATATAGGCAAAATTTAAATATAGTCATTTTCGTGTAAGATTTATCACAATATTTTCTTAAAAATAAAAATAATATTATTTGAAATGATAATTATTAGTGACTCTCTAACATTTAGGTAAAGTTTCAAAAATTATATTCATCGAAATATTGTTTTAAACTTATTTATTTATTTATTTATTTTTTAAATTAATTTTTTGAAGGAAACTTTTTATGATATAAAAATGGAAAAAGCTATAGTAACCATAAACAACAATAATTGAAATGCATGTATACGCATAATGTGTGTAAGAAAATAAATATATGCAAATGTATCTTAAATGACAAGGAGATTTAAATTTACGATTGGATCTTTAAATATAAAAGTCCACCTAGACTCTTTAACCTCTAAGTAGAGTTTAGGTGTGACATTTTATATTTAAAATCCAGTTTTTATTTTATTTCTTTATTTAACTTTATTATTTTTGAAAAATAAAATTATATGAAAATTCTTAATGAAATAAAATTTCTTAAATACCCCATCATCTAGACAGCATTCAAGAACAAACTATTTCACAAAAAGTTTTTACATAAACCCTTGAATTTTGGGATGATTTTAGGGTTTGAAGTGGATTAAGATGTTAAGGTCTTATTTAGGATTTCAACTAGGGTTTGGAGTTTCAAGGTTATATTTTAAGGTCTTGGCTTTTACCTAAGGTTTAGGGTTCTACCTAGGGTCTCAGTTTTTACCTAAAGTTTAGGGTTTTACCTAAGGTTTCGTTATCAATTAAGATTTAGGATTTTGTTTTAGGTTTTTGATTTTACCTAGGGTTTAGTTTTAGGGTTTTGTATTAGGGTTTTTCTTAGGATTTTATTTTAGGTTTCCAAAAATTTACGAACTTCTCTAAAAATATTTAATATTTGTTAGATTTTTAGAGCAAACTCATTTCTCGTAATTTTTTTCTAAAAAATAATTTTTTATATATTTTTTCTTCTTATTAAAATTATTATTACTAATATTTAATATTTTTATTATTTAATATTTAATAATTCCCTAATATCTAGGTGAAACAATATTCTTAAAACACGATTTTTTTTATTTCCTCTATTATCTAGTAGAGAATTTAAAATCTATTTATTACTATTTATTTTTTTTGTTATTAATTTTGGTGGATTTTAAAAATGCAAATAACAATTAGAATGTATGACTGTAATAAAAAATAACATAAGTTTGCCAATTTAAAGGCTAATACATGTGCATATTTATTAAACAATCACAATCAAACATAAATAAAAATAAACATGACTACAAGAACAAAAATGATAATAATGATAATAATACAAAAAGATATTTAACATATATATATATATATATATATATATATAACCTAAATTTTTTATTTTTATTTTTTGTTTAAAGCGAGATTATAAAAACAAGGCTTAAAGAGCTAAGAAAGCATTTGGGACCATGACATTGAAAAATGGCAGCATTGGTTTAGCATACATGTGAAAATAACAAATGGAAATTTTGTGACAACAACCTCTTATTTTGTATTAAAGGACTTCAACTTTTTTTAAAAAAAATCTTCCTTGACAATATTGGTTTGGCATGCACATGAAGAAAGGAAAAAGATATGATCAAGATTAAGTTTTAGACTTCTGCTCAACATGACACCAAAACAATGCACCACTTAGCTCGAAGCTTTTAGCTTTTATGAACAGCCCCAAAATGGTGAACATGACCCGAAAGCAAAAATAAAATGCATGAAATGATGAAACCTTGAGTTTTTGTGAAGAGATCATGCTGAACTAGAATGAAAGGAAAAAAAAAGAAAAAAAAAAAAAACAATAGAAATAAGCGAGCCTTGACTATTTTTAATTTCTTTTTTTTTTTTTTGGTATAAAAGTATATTACTTTGGCATATGGAGACATTGTCTGAACCAAGAGCAATAACTTGGATCACAACCAACAACAAAAATATTATTTACGTCAAAAGAAAGGGCCTTACTCTTCTTTTTCCTTTAAAGTAGATCAACTTCAAAAGAATGATGAAACTGGTTTTTTTCTCCAAACAATGTGCTTCCTATTTCTATTTTATTTTTTTGCTTAGTGTTTTTTCGTCATTACTCAGTGTGTTTTTTTTTGCTACCAATTTTTTATTCTACTACCTTTTAAATTTTTGCTTCCTACTCTTTTGCCTTTTTTGTTTGTTTTTATTGCTTCAGTTTTTTTGATTGTTTCTGCTGTATGCTTTCTGTTGAAAACTATCCTTCTATTTTTTTTGCTTCTCTTCATTAGCTTTTTTATTTTTTCCTTCCTACTCTCTAGTGCATGTCCACATTTTTTGGTTAGTTTTTCTACCTTTTTCACTGCCTACTTCACGTGCTGCCATAGTTTTTTTCTTATAACTTCCAATGTTGCTGTCATTTTTCACATCTCACATTGTTCTTCTATCATCCCTTTTTCTTTTTTTTGGTTTCAATTTTTCCTTCATTGTTTTCATGTCTTAGGCTTGCTCACTAAAACCTCATGTTTCTTTTCTATTTCTATGCTTTCTTATTTTTTAGCTACTGCCTTTTTTTGGTTTTTCTTTTTTCTTATTTCTCTTTTGCTTTTTTGGTTTGCCTTATTTCTTTCCTAGTTTGCCACTTCCTGAATGCTTCCTCTTTTCTCTTCCTTGACTTTTTTTTGTTTCTTTTTTACGTGTTACCTATTTTGTTTTGCTGTTTAATTCATTTTTTTTGCCTCATCCTTCTTCTTCCCTCACATTCCCTCTTTTTGATGTTTTTTTTTCTTTTGGTTTCTGTCTTCCCTATCTAGCCTCTTATGCCAGTTTTTTTTCTCTGCTTGTTTCAGTTTTTTTGGTTTCCAAAATGCCCCACGTCTTCATCTCCTACCCATGCCCCATACACGTTCCATGAAGTTTTTTTTGCAGCATGTAACCAGCATGAAATGCTTGTTTTTTTAGTTTACCAAATTTTGTTACCGTTTTAGTTTATTATAGATATTATTTATTTATTAACTTTTGGACTGTCCCTTTTTTTTAGAGTTTTTTTTTTTTTTGTTTTTGGGCTTGTTTTAGGTTTGTTTATTTGTTTCATGTAGACTCTCATTGGGTGGTTTTGGGCCAAGCCTTTTATTGTTGTTTTGATTTTTAGTATTTATTTTTTAAAATTTTAAATTTTTATGGCTAACAACAAGTAATTAATGAGCTTTTCAAATAATGAACTTTTTTCGAACCTTTTATTAGGCCCAAATTGGGTCATTTAAGGTTACTGCAATGGGCTTCACTATGAGGTCCACATTAGGTCTCATCCTAAAGTATTTAGAAATAGATCATGTAATATACCAAAAAAACTAAGGTCAAGGTGTAATTATAAAACCGAGTTTGGGTAAAAATGATAAAATATCCTGAACAAAATTAATCTATAAATTTTTTTAATATTTGATAAATATTTTTTATATTTTTACTTTTTTGTTATGAGCCATTTAATATTATTATTAAAAATATATGTTTTATTTTTTTAATTTGTTCATTTTTTAAGAAAATTATATTAATGGAAGTGTTGGCATTGGTTTTTTAGTTCAAAATATAAAATTTTCAATAAAAACTAATCATTGCTGATATCATGTGTGAACTTAACTTAACTTTATTTTTTTTTCTTTTTGTCTTTTTCCCCTTTTGAAGGTTTTTTCTTCTTTTTTAAAATTAGGTCATTTTTATTAAAATAATAATAAATGTGTATACATAGCGCATAATTTCATTTTTTTTCAGCTTTCATTTTTTGTTTTTTATTTTTTAATTAGAAATATTTCTTAGTAAAAGAAACTGGTAAATCAATTTTTGAATAAAAATGTCAATATAAGTGTATATGACAAAATATTCTTATTCGATATATTTTAATTTATCTGAATTTAATAGATGTATTCTTTTTAAAAATTTGAGAATAAATTGAGTTTTTCTTTTCAAGAATCAGGGTTAAGTCATATAAGAGTTTTAAGTGTTTCATTATGCTCAAATACATATATAAATATATGTTTTATTATTTCATTTCATTTTATATTTATATATAAATAGAATTATTATTTTATGCTTGAATTAAATTAATCTAGATGTCATCTCCATTTTTTTTCCATGTCTTTAGTTTTTCATCATTTCTTTTATTTAATAAAGGAATGTACGTAGAATGATAAAATAATTCCTATCCCATGAATTTTTATTCATCCTAATCCAATATGTGCATTTTTTTTTTAAAGTTAGTATCAGATCAATGTATTCCCTTTTTTAAAATTTGGTCAGATTGAATAAAAGTTTAAGGTTTTCTATCATGCTTTGAATATATATATATAAAATTACATTTTTAATTTTTAATTTTTGATTTTATTTTATATTTATATATTATTATATTAACAAAGTTATTGTTTAATATCTTTGTTTAAGATAATTGTTATATTTATACATAATTAAGATTTAATTCATTTGTGCATCCAACCATCTTATAGATAAATCATGTGTATGTATGGATTTGTACTATGTGTCGCGTGTTAGCTACATTATTTTTGTCTTTTTAGGCTAACACATTTATTCTCTTTAATTTAAAAAAAAATCTTTTTAAAGATGTCAGAACCATTTTCAAAAATCTCCCTCTGCTTCTCTTTTTTTTTTTTTTTTGCTTTTAACTATAGGACTCATATTTTTCTCGTGGGACCCAATTAATAATTTTTTTATTTATATTTTTTATGTATTTTATTAAAATTCTTTTTCAACGTAGTCCACTTTTTTTACTTTTTTCATTAAACTCTTTTTTTTAAATTTTTTTCTTTGGTATCACGTGTAATTTTTTATTTTTTTTAAAAAATGATTCATGAATATCTCTTATTTTTTTGGAATCAACTTGCTATCAAATTTCATTAATTGTTTCTCCTATTTTTGAGAAGATTTAATAAAATTTTTAATAATTTTTTTTTTTTACTTTTACGATATCAAAGGTATGCGGTGTGTGTGTGTGTGTTTTTTTTCTTTTAGTTTTTAACTTTTTTTTTCTTTTTCTATATATTTAAATAAATTTTTTGATTTAACTTTTTATGATGAACTGGATCTCAAGGGTACATCACATGCCAAGTTATCTTTTTTTCTCTTTTTTTCCTTTTTTTTTTTTAAATTTCTTTAATATTTAACAAATTTTAAAAAATGTTTTAAAATTTCTAAAAAAGTGGGGTCTATTTAATATTATTTATTTAATATATATTTTATTTGATAATTTAAAACAGTATTACAGAAGTTTGTTGTCACGTTGGAATTTGACTTTTGTTCTTTTTAACAATCTTTTTCTTAAAGTTCTTAATATAACTTTATTTTTATTATTTCATTTCATTTTTATTTATATATATCTATTAAATTAATAAGATCATTATTTAATATCTTTATTAAATAAATTTATTTTTTATTTTTTGTTTATATTTTTTATTAAATTAATTTAATTAAAAGAAATAGAGGTCGATTGAGGTGTCCATGTCGCAACTCCATTTAGCCTTTTTTCTTTTGCTTTTTAATTTTTTAATTAGATCAATTTTACAACAAATAGCATTGATTGCTAAAAATGTCAATACAATTTGTATTCGACAGATTTGATCTATCTTGGTTAGATAAAATGACAAATTTCTTTTTAGATTAAGGTAAAGTTGAAACATGTTGCTTTTTTTTTAACAAAAAAGGAGATCAAAGTCAAAGCATGTTTAGGGTGTTATATCCTAACCAATTTTGAAGTATATATAGAAATGTATGTTTTATCATTAATTTTGTTTTATATATTATATTATTAAAGTGATTATTTGATACACTAATTTAAGAAATTAATATTTTAAGCTTAATAGATGTGTTTGTATGGTATTTTCTATATACTCTTTTTTTTTCTTTGCTTTTTCCTTTTCCTTTTTTTTTTTTTTCATTTTTTCATTTTTTCATCTTTTCACTTTTTTATTTTTTAAAATTAGATAACTTCTATAAAAAAACAAGGCTAATCAAAATAATCACATGTCATCCCTATAAGTTTTTTAGTTACCTTTCACTTTTATTGTTTTTAAAATATGTGAAATTTGCAATAAAAAACCAATTAATTAGATATGACAAAATAAAAAAATTTTTGACTTGTGGCAACGAGCAGATGTTTTACTAGTATAATTATTGGATACAATTACATACAACCTAATCAACATATTTATCTAAAATATATATTCTAAAATCAAGAGACATATGACTTATGAAAAAATCTAAATAACTATAACAGAAATTTGCCAAAAAAATAACTATAACAAAAAATTAAATAAAACATAGAGATATACTTTTTTAAATGTCAAATATAAAAATAAAAGAGAATGGCTTATTTATGTAAGACATGTGCATGGGTAGGTCAGTTTCAAGTTAGGCCTAAAGAGGGTATTAACAAGCTTCAAGCTTGTCCAAGTCTGATCTAGCCCGAAATATAGGCCTAATTTTAATGCCCATGTCTAATCCATTTTTTTTAAAAACTTTATCCAGACCCGCCCAAGCTCACCCATATTTTAATTTTTTAAATAAAAAATAAAAATAAAATTTATAATAAATATGAACAATTATGAAATAAATAATCAACAAAAAAGCCTAAAATATATTTTGTTAATTTAATTTGGTGTTAGAATGTGATTAGTGTATATAGGTATAGGATATTAATGTATATTTATATATTATTTAATTATATATTTATTTTTGTATAAAATAAATATAAATAAAAAATACAATAATTATTCAAATTGAGTTTGGAGCTTAAACTTTATGTACAAGGTTTGATTTGTTTCTTAAACAAACTCAAAATTCAAGTTGAAGCTCGTTTAATAGGCCTAAAATTTATGTATAAATCCTCTTGAATTTTGAATGAGCCTTTGAGCATGGATGGCTAGTTTGGCTCTTGAACAGGTCTATTTACCTTGTTAATTGAAAATGATCAAAATGTCTCTCTCTCTAATTGTTCGAGGAAAAATTAAGATGATGTCTATGTTATTTATTGATTTAATTCTACTTATGATATTTGTAAAAAAAAATTTAGTAAAAATATATAAATTGAATTTATAGTTTTAATCAAAATAAATAATTTGAGTTAGAAATGAAAAGGTTGACTAGTAATTAAATTTATTGTATTTATAGCAGACAATGGTTTATGATTTAACGTGTGAATAATCTGTATTTCAAAAAAACATGTGAATAATCTAGTAAAAGAAATAATAACAGGTATTTTATTTTTTCTTTTGGCAAATGGAAGCTAATTTCATAATCGATGTAATAATAATTGCAATAAATTACATAGAATTAATTAAGAAGTCATGATACTTATCCTATTAATTTTGTTTAAAATTTTTTTAAAGTAATTTTATTTAAAATTTTTGTATTTATTAATATGACATATAATTATTGAATAATTTTAAAAATATAGTCTAATAATTTATAAATTAATTAACTAATTTATAAATAAAAATTACAATCAAATCTGTTGATGGTGTTTTTGGGTATCTTAGTTGAATGAGGTCTGGCTCGAGGTTGGAGGTGATGGAACCCTGAATTACAGTAAGAAAGCATGGTCAGGGGGCACCAAAATTGTTCTCCAAGACACGTTCCAACGCTCAAGTCGGTGCGATGTTTAAGGTTTTAGAAGGAATAAGGTGAAATGTACTGGGGAAGCTATAATGGAGAGAAATGCTTGAGTCTAACATACTTGGGCCTCCTCTTTACCTTATACATATGAGATGAATGGTAGTGACTTGATTGAGACAATTGACAATTGATGGTAAGTCTATATGGAGCTTGAAAAGGGTCTATGTGAGTGACTATGAACTGTATTTAATATCCCAGTCAGGCGTGGATTACATTTAATGGTCCTAGGTAAGTTGGACTACGTTTAATGGTCTTAGCCAAGTGTTTAGCTTTGAAGTAATCCTTGATGGGATGTTAGAGAAAGAGTTGGACGAGCCCTTCCTTGGTGAGAGGCAAGCTAGTTCTTAAGGTGAGGTGGCTTGGTTACTAGGCATCCAAGAGAGTTGACTTTGTTGATTGATCAAATAGGCATAACAATTACGTCAGATTTGAGGGGTGTTATAAAGTGACTATCTTTAAACTGTTAACAAAAGTTTGTAAGAATGTGCTTGACAAGAAGGCAACATTAGTTTGGCAAGCTATTTTTGATGACATATCCATTCAAGATGAAAGGCATGAACAATAGGTGGGGACTTAGGAAAATTTTGAGGAAAAAACTAAAGCTTGATGTTGAGCATGCATAGGTTGAGCACTCTTTGGGGTGGTGTGGGGCATGTGCATATGTTTTTAAATAGTGTAGCTGCTCAAAATAGGTGGTGCACTACGATTAGGGAGTGACATGTGTAATTAATGGTTTTAAATTTTTGAAATGAACTAATCTTTTAAGAGGGAATGGATATGTTTATTTAAAGAGAGAAGTAACTAAAAGGTCAATATTAAATGGGATTAATTTAGACCATTTAAGGATTGCTAAAATAGTTTCAATTGTTACCATTTCACTCATGGTATTTGGCTGAGTATAAATAGGAAACTTAGAAAATTTATCACTCATTTCTGCTATTTACTTTCAAAAGAATCTTGCTATGAGTGTATTTGTTCTTGTTCTCTATTCTTTAATTGTTCTGTGAATGTTTTTGTTGTTAAGGCAATTTTTTTAGATTTTTATTATTTTTTGTTATTTGTGATGGAGAAATGGCACCAAAAAAGAGAATCATGATTGAGAGCTCAAATGACTAGGAGAGGGTTAAGGTATTAGCCCGTAACACTAGTGGCTAAGGTAGGGATGAGGCTATTCAAAAGGCCTAAGATAGAGGAGAGGGGGTTTAGGGTAGAGGTCACAAAGGCCAGATTGGGTAAGACAGTGGATGCCTTGGACATTGCATTGTGATTTGAGAGGTGGGGGGCTCATTTGCTTAACATGAATGACCTAACTATTGTGAAAAGGAACAAAAAGAAAAAAAAAAGTAATGAGGTTATTGTGGAAGAGCACAAAACTTGGCTATAGGGACATGGTCATTAGATGTCTATTCCTCTTATGCAACATCGACCATGGTGGAGCTGATGCTGGATCATATGACCTTTAACCTTTGTGATCTTGTGTATGATATATCCTTGTCACCACTAGGTTTCACCATCAATTAGGTGAAAGACTTTGAAAGGATGATAGGGTTCTACCTATACAACTTTCACCACAGATATCACATGCCTCTACATCCTTTTCTCCATTTGGTGCTAGCCACCTTCAATGTCATGACGTCTCAAATAGCACCAAATGTGTGGACGATCTTTGTCACATTCCTAATCTATTACAAATTAAAGAAATAGGTGCCTTTAATGAACATGATTTTGGCATTTTATATGTTATAGGAGATAGAAAACTAGTTATATTATCTCCAGTCCTATGAGTAGTCTTATACAATGGAATTATCTTCCATTAGCCACTCCTATTATCATAAGTATGAGGTGTAGTGTACAAGGATTCTTGGCATGCGGTTCCCTTTCAAAATCAAATGGTCCTATGCCAATACGCTAACTAGAGGAGTGCTTAACAATGATGAGGCTAAGCAGATTTACATGCTAAAAGATGCTAAAATACCATATCTAAAATTAGCCGCGTGAAAACATCCATAACTATTGCTTGATTCCAAATGAAGATGGCTGATTGGCTACTACTGTCCAGGGGGTGCTAGAGAAGAAGAAAGGAAGGGTAACCAAAGTTAAGGACAAGGATAAAAAAGAATGGGCTTTTTAGGGTAAAAAATATAAGTTTGTTGTTTGGTTAACTTATGTATTATGCTGTTATTATTATGGATTGATATTACTAGTTGATTATGGTTTTGTTATGTTATTGTGCTGAATGATTGACATTGCTGACTAAATTTGTTTTATTGTTACAGTGAAAAAAACAGTTATGAAACCCAAAAAATTTAAGGCTCATTAAGAGGGTGGTGCCTGAGAAGAGGCCAACTAAGGCTACCCTCACTGACATGTAGAGAGCTAAAGGTGGTCAAGTTGTTAAGCTGGTGATGGGTAGTAAGGTCTCTTTTGAAGGTGACTATTATTCCATTTACTATTTCTCATTACAGTTGATTGATTCTAATTGTTGTGTCTTTGTTTTGGAAAGATAGATCATGCTTCCAAACTTCAAAAGGTATGCAAACATCGATCATGCTTCCAAACTTTAGAAGGTATTCCAACAAGAGAAGCAAATGGGGAAAAGATCTCTACACGCCAATCCTTTTCCTGCAAAAAACAAGCAATAGAGAGCTCTCACACATCGAGTAATGTTGTGCTTACTGTTTTGGCATTTGGGTTTGAAAACCTGACTGTCAAAGTTAGGGAATGAAAAAAAAGGGCTAACAAGCATTTAAAAAAAAAAACCAAAACAAATAATCACTACCAATCTTTTTTAAAGTGTGATTGGCCACCCAAAATTATCCTTTTAATAAAACATTTAAAATGAGTTTAAAGTTTACTAAAAGAACAAATTTGTAGTTTGCAAAAATCAGAGTTGGGTCTAGAAGTTAGTTATGCATGGGGAATGATTAGCACCCTCACAATGCCTGTCAAAGATGGTATCGATTAATTGCAAGTTATCTTTAAATTTTGGTAAAGATGGTCTCACTTTAATGTTTATAAGCTAATTCTTTTTTTTATTCCAAAAATCAAAATTTCCCTTTTTCTTTTGAAAGCAAATCATTTTTAATTTTTTTGGAAAGCAAAGTAATTGTTTTTAGGATCAAAATGAAAAAGTCCTAAGTATTAGGACACTTCTTCCCCTATCTTATATTTAGGTAGAACTTCAACAATATCTTTAATTTAAAAGTTTCCAAATTGCCCCATAAAAATCAAGATGACAACTTACATAAATGATAGCCATTGAAAGTCTCCAATATTTAGGCCAAATCTCAAAGGCTATATTTATATGAGATATCATCTTATTTAAAATATTTTTTCTTTCAAAAAAACCTCAATTTATAAAACATATGCATAGAATGCATGAACATAATAATATGTGATGAATGCATGACAATTAAAAAATGCATGTGACAACAAATTAAAATGAAATGCAAATGTAAATGCATGAATGAGATCAAGTTGGTTTTAGGGTTTAAGGTTGGTTTAGGGTTTAGGTTAGGGTTTCAATTTTAGGATTTAGGGTTAGGGTTAGGGTTTTGGTTTAAGGTTTAGGTTTAGGGTCTAAGTTTAGGGTTTAAGGTTTAAGGTTTTAGTTTAGGGTTTTGGGTTATGGGGTTTGGATTTAGGGTTTGTGATTTAGTGTTTTGGTTTAAAGTTTAGGATTTATGGTTTCGGCTTAAGGTTTAAGGTTTGGATTTAGGATTTAAATCTAGGGTTTAGAGTTTGGATTTGGGATTTGGTTTTAGGGTTTGGATTTAGGGTTTTAGTTTTGATGCATAAGAGTAATGTGACATAAATTCTCAAAATGCTATTAATAAAAATGCAAACTTTAATACATGGGCCATATAAGAAAAAAAATGTATTATAAACTTAGGCATATTTACAAATATATTATAAACTAAACATGTATGTAAAAATATGGCAAAAATATATCAAACACCAAGGGTTTTAGAAAATTTATAAACATGTTCCACCATTTTAATATGGTATGAAAAATATGGTAAAGGTTGTAGAATGCTATAAAATGTAAATAAAACAAAGGTAGTAGAGATTATACCTCCACGGACCTCTCACTAATTTTTTTAATTTTTTCTTTTTTCTACTATTTTTCATGCCATCTAACTGCCTTCTCCCCTTCTTTTCCAGCCCTAAAAGATGAATAAATATCTCATGTAAAATGCATACAAGCTTTTGCATGCATTTTCTATCTAATAGCTATCATTTCTTCCTTGTTATTTTACAAGAAATCACCTTTCACTCTTGGATTTAGCCCTTCAAGATCATCCAATGGCTTGAAGTTTTATGGCCAAAGATTTCATTCTTAATGTTGCTAGAACTAATGTGGCAAGACCATTTTATCCCCATTAGAATGTTTTCACTTTTTATGCAATTTTCTTAGAGAACCATTATCTTTTCTTCATTTTTGTGATTTTAAAGCACTAAAAATCCTAAAATAATATGAAATTAGGATATGAAAGTTTTTGTGAAAAATCGACCTCGAAAAAGTCAAATTATGAAATTAAATTTTAAGGGCATTTTAGTAATTTTACACCTTTCAATGTGCAATCAAGGTTTTCAATGCACCAAAAATCATCAAATATTATGAAAACATGATTTGAAATATTTCGTAAAAAATCAACCTCGAGAAAGTCAAATTATAAAAATACCTTTTGAGGGTATTTTAGTAATTTCACATTTTTTAGATGTGTGATCAAGATTTTTAATGGACCAAAAATTATGAAATAATATAAAACCATAATCTGGAGTGTTTCACCCAAATTTGACTTTGAAAAAATCAAATTACAAAAATACCCTAAGAGTATTTTGGTAATTTTGCATCTTAAGGTTTTTGATGCATCAAAAATCACAAAACAATATTTACATGTGACTTGAAAGCTTTCATGAAAATCCAACTTCTAGAAAGCCAAATTACAAAAATACCTTTTAAGGGTATTTCAGTAATTTTATCTTTTTTTGAAATGCAATTGAAGTTTTTAGTGTGTTAAAATCACAAATATCAATCCCATGCCCTATTAGTCCTATTTTGTTGTGAATTTTAAAAATTGAATCAAGTTTAATCCAATTTGATTGATTTTGATTGATTTTAATTAAGTTTAACTATGTTTAAGCAAATTTGACCAAGTTTAACCTTGGGATATTTTGGGTCAAATTGGTCTTAAATCAAATTTGAAAACCTGTTAAAATAAAAGAAACATTTGATTTGAACCAGGTTAGACTTTAAAAGCCTCACAATTAGCCATAATCTACCCTAACATAATTTGGTATTTATAGTTGCTCTTCTTTGCATATTTTTTAGCATAAAAAATAATACAAAAGCTAGGACATTAATTTTGTTCGAGACCAAGATGTAAGGTTTTTGCTTGCTTTTTTTTTCTTTATTTTTTTTTGTTATTTTTAAGATTCACAATGTATTCAAAGATTTAAAAATGAGAGACTCTGGATTCACATAAGAGAAAATGATTCACAGTTAAAGGTCTTTGGATTCATATAAAAGAAAATGATTTACGATGAGAAGGCTCTAGATTTACAATAGAACAAACGATTCATAGTTGAAGGATTCTATATTCACAACAAAGAAAACAATTCATAGTTTGAAACTTTGGATTCACAACAGAGAAAACAATTCACAATTAAAGAATTTTGGGTTCACAATAAAGTAAATAATTCACAGTTGGAAGACTTTGGATTCACAGCAGAGTAAATGAATTATAGTTGAAAGACTCTTGATTCACAGTAGAGTAAATAATTCACAGTTTATAGGACTCTAGATTTATAACAGAGTAAACGATTCAAGTTGAAAGACTCTAGGTTCACAACAGAGTAAACGATTCATAGTTAAAAAACTTTGGATTCACAACAGAGTAACGAATTCACAGTTGCAGAACTTTGGGTTCATAACAAAGTAAATGATTCATAGTTGGAAGACTCTAGATTCACAGTAGAGTAAATGATTTACAGTTGAAAGACTCTTTATTCTCGGCAAAATAAATAATTCATAGTTTAAAGGACTTTAGATTCACAACAGAGTAAATGATTTAAGTTGGAAGACTCTAGGTTCACAATAGAGTAAATGATTCACAGTTGAAAGACTTTGGGTTTGCAACAGAGTAAACAATCCATAGTTGGAAGACTTTAGATTAACAGCAGATTAAACGATTCATAATTTGGAAGACTCTAGATTCACAACAGATTAAATGATTCATAGTTGAAAGATTCTGGATTCACAGTAGAGTAAACGATTCATAGTTTAGAGGACTCTGTATTCACAACAGAGTAAACAATTCACAGTTAGAAGACTCAAAGTTCATAATAGAGTAAATGATTCATAGTTAGAAGACTTTAGATTCACAATAGTGTAAACAATTCACAATTTGAAGACTTTGGATTAACAACAAAGTAAATGATTAACAGTTTGAAGACTTTGGATTCAATGATTCATTGTTGGAAAACTATGGATTTACAATAGAAATTAAAGGCTTTGGTTTAAAAGATTCACACACATGAGTTTAAAGATTCACAAATGATTCAATCAATCTTAAGTGGGATTAGAAGGTGTTTCAAGGTTCAAAAATTCCAAGACTCACAAAAGTTCTAAAATTCATAAAAGCTCAATGATTCACAAGAGTCAAACATTCATAACTTTCAAAGACTTGTAAAAACCCAAGATTCACAAAATCTAAAGATTCTTAAATACTAAAGATCCACAAACTTCAAATATTCACAAGAGTCAAGGACTTGTAAATTTCAAAATCTTGTAGAAGGGATTAAAGATTCACAAATCTCAAAGATTTAAAAAAGTCAAAGATTTAAAAATTTCAAAGATTCATAAGATGAGCTAAAGAGTCATAAATTTCAAAGATTCGTAAGAGTCTAACATTTAAAAATTTCCAAGTTTTGCAAGAAGGGTGAACGATTCACAAATTTTAAAAATTTACAAAAGTCCAAGATTTAAAAATTTCCAAGTTTTGAAGAATGTTAAAGATTCACAAATTTCAAAGATTTGCAAACATAAATGATCAATCATTAAGATGTGGAATGTAAATGAGCTTTACTATCATGCAAATGTAAGTGTCCCTAGGCCAACGTAGATGTTCTTTCTAAGAGGTACATGCAATAATGCAAATGCCTCTACAAGGATACAAATGCTTATCCCAATGATGCAAATATTTTTTGCAACTATAGAATTTCATTTCAAAGATGCCAATGTTTATGCAAATGTAAAATCATCATGATTTATGTGCCTAACATGAATGCAAAGACAAAAAATGCTTATTTTTTGAAAATCTTTCTCAATTTTGCTTACTTTCCCTTATGCATCTAATTAAATCTTCAATTTCTTCCTTAAAATATCTTCAACTTACAATTCTTATATTTTTTTCACCCATTTCATCTTGTTTCCTCATTAATTTCTACTAGGCTCTTTTGATTTTCCTTTCTTTTCCAACATGCTTTATTTTTATTTTTATTTTCAGTTTCAAACATATGACATACAACATACAATATGCAATATGCATTTTGGAATTGATTGTAAAAACAAGAAGACAAACCATACATTTTTCCATATTGAATCCAAACCGATTTAAAGATTCTCATAATTCATTTCATTTATTTTTTTTTGTTGTTTTTTTTGCCAAACCTAATTTCCTTATTTTAACAAAAATGTGTGACTGGTTAAAAATTTTTTCAAAATGATTGATAGAATTTGCTCCACATAATTAAATTTCTTAGTCAATGAGAATGAAATATCTAAACAAATTGTGATTTTAAAAGTATTTTGACAATTGGCTTTCCCTATTCGAAATGAAAGAAAGGAAAATTTTCTTTTCAAATGGATTGAATGGTTCAGCATGTGAAGGTTTCAATTCATTTAAAAAGAGCTTCAACATTTAAATGGAATAAAAGAGGTTTATACTTTTCAATATAGGCTTACAAACGAAATAAAAATTTTTCTAAAAAGCATGAATCCCTTGAAAACTAAACATGTTTGACACTTTCTTTAGTATTCGAATGTAACCTTTTGATAAATGTTAGGGTTAGTTGTGATAGGCTCAAAATTTTAGGGGATTATTTAAGGATAAGGAAAAAAGGCTCAAAATTTCAAAATCAATCCTTTTTTATGTATTTCAAGCTTTTAGATCTTTCAAAGGGTTTGGGCTGCTCACTTAGTATCAAAAGTGGCTTTGAGACCTTTAAGGTTTGCTCTAAATTGGTTTTTTGAAAGGTTTTCACCCTAAAGCCACATGAATTTTTTTTTCAATTTCTCATTTTTGATTATTACATCATGTACTTAAGAATTCAAACTTATTCAGAATAGGTTGATAGCCCAAATAGGTAATTAAGGATTAAAGGAAAACAAAAAGGGTTCATAGGTTTTTTAGCCATTCCTCAAAGAGAAGCTCTTCAATTTAAAGCATCTATGCTTGATTTAATATAGACTTTTCTAAGGACGTTTCAGTTTAAAGCATCTATGCTTGATTTTTCTATGCTTTCTACTTAGTCATTCATTTATTTTTTCTTTTCTTTCTTTTCCTTTGTTTTTTTTTTTCCATTTCTTCTTTTTTTCTTTTTCTTTCATTTTCCTTATTTTCTCATTATTTCACCTTTTCTTTTATTTTTCTTTAAGTGGATTTAAAACTTGGTGATCTTTTATTAGACATTTACTTGCAACATATAGTGTTTTTTCTTGGATATTACCTTACTTAACCCCTTAAATGCATCCCTTTTACCTCTTAGTGTGAAGGTGGTTCTTGATTAGAGTTTATTTTAAAAGAATTTTATCAACCTCAAAGGGATAGCTAAGGATAAATTTTTATGTTTGTGAAAGGATAATGAAAGATGACCCTTTATCATCTCAAGTACAGTTATTGGATTTTGAAGAACAATTATTTTCAAAAGAAAAGGTTTGAAGAAAAGTTTTTTCTTCTTGTTTTTTCTCTTTTTTCTTTCAAAAATTTGTTTATTTGACATTTTCTTGGACTTTAACTCTCATTAAACTCTCTTGTTTTCTCTTCATAGTCTCTTTATTAAGATCTTTTTTTTTGTTGGATTTATTCAAATGCCTTAAATGGATGGTGCCATAATAAAAAAAATTTTCTCTTCTTTTCTTTTCTTTTCCTTTCATTTCATTTCATTTTTTTCTTTTTTTCTTCTTCTTTTTCCTTCACATGCCTTTACTAAAATTTGAAAACAATGCTTTATTTTGACAAACCACCCTTAATGAACGTTAATGTGAAAATAGGGTCATGCAAAATGAACTCATTTAAGGTGTCAAAGAGTTCATGCCTCTTCACAATAAAGAATGGGTTGGCCATAGCTCAAGTTATCTAAAAAGCAATGAGGTCCTTCTTTTTTTTATTAATATGTCCCAAGACATTTGACAAGGATAATTTTGGGGTAAAAAATTGAAAGATCAATATGCTTATGGTTATTTAAAAGAATTTGGGTGGCTTCAATCTTGGAGATTTTTAGAGCTACAACATAGCCTTAACTCATCAAATTATTACATCCAAATTCTAAAATAAAAAAAAATCATACTTACTTGATTTTCCAAGAATCCCAAATTTATTTTTTCATTTTGAAATTGGCTATCTCATTATTCATTGCATAGGATTATCACCCTTTGATACCATAATATTATCAAGCGAAGATAAGGTTTCACGAATTTGAGTTCATATCTCTTGAAAAGTTATGGTTAATGAGTGAAATTAGCTATTAAAAAAGATACGAAGGTATTTGATGAGTTTATTTCTAATAGTGATCATCAACTCTTTCGAGACTTTATTCACCTTTTATTAAAGAAACCTGTTTTTCCTCATTCTTTTTTTTTTGTTTCTCTTCTTTTTTCTCTCGCTCTTTTTCAAGGTGTTTCTTTTTCTTTTTATTATTTTGAAAATTAATTATTTAGGGCTTTATTCTTTGATATTCAAAATTTCACAAAAATCAATCAAAATATTTAATCTTTTGTGAATACAATGATCATATTAAAAAGGATATATGTAAAAAAAAAAAAAACTATTCAAGTGGATAAAAGTGAAGATATCATGAAAATGCATTATATGTATTGCCTACATGAAAAGAAGTCCAAGTAACCATCAAATGAAATCTAAGAAAGTCATTTCCAAATAATACCAACCTGTCTCATCATTTTGAGAATTACACCCCTATACGATTTGATTCAAATTTGACTTCCAACCTTCTTGTTTATCAAAACTTATTAAACCTGCTTTAATCAAACTTGGAACCTTTGTTTGAATGTAGGGTAACATTTTATGAATAACCCATGTTTCTATTGTGATAATCATATGTAATAGTGGCATTATACCATTTGGGATAAGGAGGTTTCAATGGTTTCAAATTAATAGATGATACTAAATGTCTTTTAACAAGTTTTGGGAATAACTCAGCATATGACATGGGAATTGGGTTAATGTGAGTCTTGTCCTTTTTTGTATTTCATTTGAGGGATTGACCCAGAGGTGCAGAGGTAGGAGTTTGGGACATTGACTAAATAGTTGGTTAGGGAATAGGTAATTATAGAATGTAAGGTCAAGCATATGAGTTTAGGTGTGAATTTCTCAGAGGCTGCATGAAGTTTAGGAGCCTGGTCCTATGTGCTTGAAAAGGAAGTTTAAGGTAGACATGAGGAAAATTTGAGCACAAGTTTGTATTTAGGATAGTTGGTGAGGGGTGGTGTGAAACCTGGTGAATTTGTCTTAGAAATTAAACTTTTGATTTAAGTTATTTGTATAGTCAATTCATCAATTCATTTCTTGAACTTATTCAAACTCTGATATTTACTCAAGACTATATACATTAGGATCGATTTGAGGGATGTTAGACTTAGCAAGGATCAGTCGATCTTGATTTGATTGAATTGAAAGTGAGAAAAACCCTTGTGAAACAAATTTATCCCTATCACAACTTTTAACCATTTCTACCAATTGAGTGATTTGTTGTTTCATCTCTCGAAGTTCATGCCCAAATTTTTCCTAACTCAATTCTAATGCACTGACCCTTACCTCCAATTGATTTCCAATTGATCTTTCATTTTTGCCTATTTGATGCCCACTTTCGAGATATTTTATTTTTAGGGTTTAGACCAAAAAGTCTATGTTATTATTCTTATGAATGAATGTAAGAAAATAATTTCTAACTTGCATGACACATAAAACATGTTTATGAATGCATAAATATGATGATGATGCAAGAGAATGTCAAGAAATGCAAAGATGTCTAAGACAATAGATTTTCATATATGCAAGGCCCTAAATGATAAAAATTTCATCACCTATGAATGTGTATGTAGGAAATGTAATGTCTTGTTGCAAGGGTGGTGGTATATGTTTTCATGAAATACAATTTATACAATACATATTTTATCACATTATACAATTCATATATCCTTATGCATGAAATGCAATGACATATTTCATAAGTAATGAGATGTATACCTATGACTGATGAAACATACTTACATGAGATGCACTGACATATTATATGTATGAGATATGTTTACATGAAATGCAATGCTTATGTTATACAAATCCAATGAGGTTGTCAGTACCAGTAAGATTTACATGAAATGGAATGTACGTATTAAGATGTGTGCAAAATGGAATGCATGTATTATCTTATTAAAATATGCATGAAATGGAATGTACGTATTAAGATGTGTGCGAAATGGAATGCATGTATTATCTTATTAAAATATGCATGAAATGGAATACATGTACTATCTATTAAGATGTGAATGTGATAGAGTGCATATACTTATCTTGTTAAAATGTGCATGAAATGGAATGTATGTACTAATCTTATTATTTCCAATTCCAAAAACATGATGAAAGATCAAATGAAATGTAAAGGATAAAACACATTCGAACTCTAGATTTTTTTCCTTTTTATAGAAGGAAGAAAAATTCAAGGACACAGAATTTTTATTATTTATTTAAAAAAGAAATAATGACTAGAATTAAAAGATGTTTTGTTTTTAATTATATTTTATTTCTATTTTTTATTGGCCAACAAAGAATTAAAAAAAACTCTCTTATTCTTTCTTCTTATTCTTTCCCTTTTTTTTTTTGTTCTTTGAGAAATTTTATTTTTGTTGTTTTTTTTTAATTGTTTTTGGATTTTTTCTTCCCTTTTTTTTGTTTTGTTAGATAGTAAAAAAGAAATTTTATTTTAATACATTTTTTGATGATGCATATTTTGGACAAACAACAAGCAAATCAAATTGTATGATAAAAGAACATTTTTTGAAAATTTTTTGTTATTGTAGATATCCCATTTAGTCCGGGGTTTGAGTTTGTTAATCTTACACTCAATTCAAGTCTAATTGTTTTTTTTTTTATATGCATTATAAATAATTAAAAAAAAAAGAGGAAACAAAACAAAAAACAGGATAAAATCAAATGGTAGTGATTTGGTTGGCAAATTGATGATGGATTGAACTTAAACTTTTAAGTTTTATTTTTTTAAGATAAATAGTCAATGTTTTAACCTGATGATAAATTGGCTTTTTTTTTAAGAACTAAATCCTAGTGGAACACTGCTTGGATTCGGACTCTTCTCTATAAAATGATGGCAAGTGATCAGAGAAAAATCATAAAAAAATAGAAAAAACACACAATGATTCAAGTTGAAATATATAGAAAAACCAGAGAAAAAATAGGGATGAAGCCACAAGCTCATCCTACTTAGCAAATAATAGCCAATTCCCAGCAATTTAACAATCACACAGAGGCCAGGAGATACCACACCTAAAGCCACATACCAAAAATAATCCCACCCCCACTATTCCACCACCTTTAATTTCCCAAACCACTAGACACTAAAACACAGACAACAAACAATATAATCCACCCAATAGATCGAGTCGAAACATCCACAATAGCTACCCATTATTGAAACCAAGACTTGCCACCACCATTAGTTTTTCATTAGACAATCTCCTATTGTCAGTTAGCCATGCCAACACAAGTTCAAGAAGAACAAATTTAAGTAAGAAACCAAAGGAGATCAAAAATAGAAAAGGAGAAGAATCAAACCAAGTGGAAGGGAAGAGGAGTAAAAAAAGAAAAAAAAAACCCACCTTTAGTAGCAGTGGTGGTAGGCGATGATCGGTGTGACTTTTGGGAGATTTGAACAATAAATATGAAGAGCTTGATAAGAAAAAAATATATTGAAAGTTGGGGGAGATTAGATGGTGAAAAAGAATGAAGACAATGGAAGAAAACCACAATTGTTAGCTTTAGATCTAGGGCATTTAAGGTGGATTTTTGAAACAAAACGAGCCTATATTTGAGATGATGAGGGCAAAAAGGAGCAACGGTGAAAATTTTTGATTGATCAAAAATCGGATAGTGGCGGAATATAGTGACTAGTAGTAAAACTGTGACCGTTTATGATGATAAAAAATCGTGGGGGAGAAAAAGAGTTTGGGAAAAATCTAAAAAGAGAAAGAGAAGGGAATAAAAATGAAGAATTCTAATTTTTTGGGGCTATTTGTACATTAAGCAAAATGACGTCATTTTGCTTTATAAATAGTGAACTAAGCTGAGTTGTTGAGCTGAGCTTTAAGTCGCACTGTCTTGAACGGAACCTATCCAGCCGTCGAGCCTAGTGAGCCAATTATTTTGGTCTATTTTTTTATGATTTTTATTTTATTTATTTATATAATAGTATGTATGATTAAATTTTAGAAAAAATTAGAAAATTATAAAAATAATTATAAAAGTAATATACAATTAAAATTTTAATAAAATGTTAATAATAAATAAATAATTATCCAATGATGAAATTTTTTAGAAATTAAAATGGTTAATTTCTATAAAATTCCTAAATGAGAAATTTTTTTAAATTTAACCCAAATGGAGAAAAAATTTAGATTAAAATTTCAATACCATTAATATTTATTTTCAAATTTTTTATAAAAATATAAAATAATAAAAATTTAATAAATTTTGGAATTAAAATAGCAATTATTTCAAGGATGAGATTCTTAGAAATTTTAAATGATAAATTTTCTCTAAATAGACTCGAATGATGCAAAATTTAGAAATAAAAATAAAAATAACAAATAAATTTAAAAGATAAAATTCTTTATAATCTCAAATAGATGATTATCTAAGATATTTCTAGGTGAGAAAATATTTCTAATTTTGGCCCCAATGGTTGAATAATTATATAAATTTTCAATAAAACAAAATTTCAACAAAAAATTAAAATTGATTAAATCTTTTTTCGACGTTGGAGCCTCTTCAAGAAAACAAATGGGATTCTTGAATACTCTTGAGGTGAGGAAGTATTTTTAAGAATTCTTTCAGATTGATAGATAAATCTTAGAAGTTATTTTTAATATTTAAAAATTAAAATAAAGACTATTAGAACCAAAATGATTGCTAGGATAATTTAAAATTAAATGGTACCATCTTAGGATAGGTATTGTAGGGGTGCTATAACCTTTCCCACACATAATTGAACTTTGGAATCTAGTTCTGTTTGGAAGGTCAAAACCTATTCTTTAGGGATCCTTAGTCAAGTTTAAGAGCTCTTTAAAGAGATAGATTCACTAGGTGGCCAATCACACCTTAAAAAAAGATTGATACGACTCCTCTTGTTGTGTCTAGCTATAGATTTACAAATCTATACGTTAAGATAGTTTGGTGACTCCATGGGGGACTCTGAGAGTCAGGCCATTAATTACTTTGAATTATCCTAATTTTTGGTTTACTTGGTCTTAAATTACTGATCATTCTTTGTTTATACTTATTTATTTATTTATTTGACTTGGCTTTGTGAACATGACGAATAAAGATATATGTATTCTTTCACACACACTATCATATGCATATGAATCACATGAGCTTTTTACTATAGCTCTATCTTTTTTAGGGGAGAGTAAAGTACCTACGCTCTCGTGAGATGATAATCTTCATAATGGCTAGCAAAATACTCTCACTCAAATTGAATATTTTCCATTTATAGCCTATGATAGGTAAGGATTGGAGTGTCTTACTAGTCTGTGATAGACAATGATGTGAGAAAAATTTGAGAACCTTTAGATTTAACCATAATCATATATAGTAAAACATAAAAAGCCAACTTTAGGTTAAAGCCATATCTACCCATCATTAGAATGTAACCCTAGTTAGGACATATGAGTGGACCTTTTGAGCTTTATTCATATCACCTTCATGACTAATGTTATTTGTTCTTTTTTGATTAAGTTGTAAGTTGTATGTTTTATTCTTATTCCAGCATCACTACCATATGTATTCATCTTTGCATCACAATGTTACACGTCAATACATGCATTCATACATTGTGTATGCATTCATTCATTCATGCATATAAGCTTTTTAAAAAAGGTTAGATTAATAACATTAGCATACTAACATTAGCATCCTAATTATGGCACATAAGGTTCAAGGATAGCTTGACCATCCAAGAATCCTGCTCAAACCACCCACCATCAATATAATACCAGAACCAAAGCTAGACAAATGAAATAGGATAATGCAAATCATTTGAAAAAACTTGAAGGGGAGTTGAATTAAATTTTAGAAGCCCTAAACAAGTTGAACAAAGGGAAGGCCGTAGAGGGAAATGCTAGCTAATAGGACCATCCATCATAAGATGTGGTTGACCCTCTATAACCTCATGGTTATAAGTGGCATTAAGCCCAGCCCACACAAGGTGCACCACTATACATACCTCAGAATGCCATCAGTTTCAAACCTAAAGCATTACTAGAGTTATATAAATCTTGTCTTTATTGAAAAGGCAATAGAATCAATACTAATCCCTAATTTGAATGATCTAGAAAAGAAAAAAAAGCTGAGGTCGAAGGTGGTAGAGACTTTAAAAGGCTTACAAAAATATGAATAGGCTTGAGAAAAGGTTGCGAGCAGTGGAGGGAATTGGTTTTTATGGTTCAGTGGATGTTGCTAGGCTCTGTTTAGTCCCAGATGTCATTATTCCTTCAAAGTTCAAAGTATCAAAGTTCAAAAAATATAATGGTACAAAGTGTCTAATGACCTATATTACCATGTACTATCAAAAAATGGTTGCCTATGCTAAAAATGAAAAGCTACTAATGCATGTATTTCAAGATAGCTTTATTGACTTTGCTACTAAATGGTATGTCTAGTTGTATAGGACTAGCATTCACTTCTGAAACGAAATGGCCAGTGTTTTCATCAGTCAGCATCGACATATAATAGATCTAGCTTATGATCTCTTTTTCTTATAGAATATGGAAAAAAAAGGTGGCTAAATTATTTAAGAAATATGCCCAGAAGTGGAGAGATATATCTACCCAAGTTCAGCCACTTTTGACTGAGAAAAAAACCATAGTGTTGTTTGTAAGCATTTTAAAATCTCTTAATTATGAAAAAATGATAGAAATGCAATGAAAAACTTCACTGATATGGTGATTTCAAAAGAAATTATTGAAATGCCATCAAGAGTAGTAAGCTTCAGGAAGGAGAAACTACCAAGAAAAGAAGATTGCCTAAAAAGAAAGAAATCAAAGCCCAAGCTATGAATTTTAATGGGAAAAAATTCAAAAGCTATGCTTTATATCCATTAGTTGTTCATCCTGTTTACTACCCCGCAGTTAATGGCATTACGCAGGTCCCTTACCAACCATATCCACAATTAGCTTACCTACCTACCTACTAATTAGCCTTTCAAGTACCTGCATATGGATCTAGTCATATCATTACATTAGCTTTTAGGCCTAACAATCAAGTGAGTGATTTGAAGAGATCATAGAATAACCAAAAATAGGCCCACATTGATCCTATTCCCATGACTTATATTGAGATATTCCTAAAACTGGTTAATAATGACTTCATATCTCCAGCTATTCTAGAACTATTGAAGCCACCCTATTCGAAATGGTATGATGCTAATGCCACATGAGATTACCATAATGGGAAATATAGGTCATTCTAGAGAAACTTGCCCTATTTTCAAACATAAGGTGTAAAGTTTGCTCTAAAAAGGCTTGGTGAGCTTCAATGAATCAAGGGGGCTAGATGAATCCTTCCCCTAATCACACAGAGGCATAATTTTAGAAAAGATAAGGATGTTAAGGTTGGTTGAATATTGCTTGTCATTTTGGGATTTCTTTTAAAATAATGTTAGGATTTTTTTATGTAATAAGATTTCATTTTTTATCATTTTAATAAAAGACAAGTTGATGCATTTCATTACATTTTCTTTTTCATTCCAACCACTATTCCATGCTTAGTTTTTCCTATGTCTTTTTATTCCCATTCTCAAATTTTCAATGATGAATGTTTAGACAATGATAAACAATAATTATGGGATTTAATTTTAAGAACTCATTCATATTGATCTATGGAGACTATTTGAGTAAAATAAGTAAGATGCTAGCAGAAATGGAATAGATATCTTAAAGATATATAGTCCTTTATAATGATCTATAAGTTTGTCTTTGTTCATTAAATGGTTTTCAAAGAAAGCATTCATGTTTGAGATGAAAAATGGTCGTATTTCTTTTACCATTCATAAAATCATCCACTGCTACCCTTTTGAGCATATTATGATTTTTTTTCTATGGAACCGCAATCAAAGATCACCCTCCGTACTGAAGGGTAAATTTTGAGAAAAACATACTTGAAAAGGAAAAAGATGAAATATCACAAAAGGCCTCAATGATATGGAGTCGCTAAAAAAAAAAAAAGAAAAAAAACCTTTTTACAAAAAAAAAATTAATGCCACAAATGATTTAGGGCAAAGTAATGAGAATCCTTTTGTAAAGAATAAGATGAATGACAAATGAAAAGAAAAGTAATGAAATGATGTGGAATGGGGCAAAGTACTAAGTTGCATCGAATGATGAGAAATGATCTTTTAGTTTTGAACCTTTTAAACATATGTTTTAAGCCTATTTTATCCATTTCTTTCGTGATCCCTCACCATAGCCTATATTATAACCCTTAAAAGTTCATTTTGATCAAATGTGAATGCTCAAATTGAATGATCATATGTTGGGCAAAAGCATGCTTGTGATGGAGCAATGGAATTTTACTATGTTTTTATGTTTTAGAGATTGATGTGTAGGAGATATCAATAATGGATAAAAAATATATAAATATAAATATAAAAATGAAAAAATGAACATGAAAATGTGAAAAAAAAATTAAAAAAAATTAAAAAAATTAAAAAAAATGAGAAATGTGAAAAAAATGTGAAATGAGAGAAAATGAAGACTCAAATTGAAAACCCGAAAAGGCGATTTGGGTAAAAATATGTCTGAGCTGGGAGATAGATGGACAATTCAATATATGGAAGAGCAATGTCATTTGAAGATCGTCTAAAGTTGGGGCAAAGTTGGATGAGTTAAAAAAATGATTTGAAAGTCAATGGAATGAGTTTTTGAAAAAAAATTTGGATTAATATTACGAGTTGTCTAAATATTCATTGTTTGAACATTGTTACACCATTCATATATTTATCCTAATGACATACTTTGAATTTATTCCTTTGCCTATTTATTTTTGTACTAGACTCATTCTTGTATCAATCACCTTTCTCCTAATTCACCTTGTACTCTTTTATTTTTGCATTCTAAGAATAAATCAAAGAAATGTATGATTGCATTATATTTGTCATGATTTGAAATGATAATTAATGAATGACAGTGTTTATAAAAGATTCTTGCATTATTTTGAAAAGAAATCTAGGATGACAGGGGTAAAAAAAAGAAAAGATGGAAGAAGCCTAAGAGGATGATTTGAAAATACACATAGATGACCAAGTGGAGAATATGGTAAATATTAGTCAATATAACCTATAAGTTGTGATTAATGATAGAAATAATGTGGATCAGTAGACGAAATTTTTTCTAAAATTGCTTTGTTGAGAAGCCAGTGAGTTATGATCAAATGATGGAAATAATGTGGATCAGTGGACAAATTTGTTCTGAAATTGTTAGTGTTGAGAAACTAAAAAAGAAAAATATAAAATGGTGGAGTCTTGAGAACTATATTACCATAATTAATTAGTTAATGTTAGTGACATCTGCATTACATGTATTATGTTTACATTGTTGTTTGTATAATACATGCACATAATTTGGCCAATATTTAAAACTTTGTTTAGACATGCATTTGGATCATGCAATAAACATTTGAATTATAATTTAGAGTAAGGCATCAGCATTATTATGAGAATCTAGATTATTGCATTTGCATCATTAAGAAAGCATTTACATCATGATCATGACATTCATTACATACAAAATTTTGATTTTGATAAAAGTTTAAGAGTCATTTAGAAAAGAAATTTTGAATCTTTTGATGAAGTTTTGTAAGATAAAATTATTAATCCTCAAATGAGGAAAAATATTTTATGAGGAAAATATTTAGAATTCTAAAGTTGTGAAGCCTTTTAAAGGAGCATTTTTAATGTTAAAAATGATAAGAATATTTGAATTTTAAATGAGAATCTTTAAGTTTTAAATGAGAATCCTTAAAACGTTTTAAATGAGAATCTTTGAGTTTTAAATGAAAGGCTTTAAGAAATTTTAAATGTGAATCTTTAAAAAGTTTTAAATGAGAATATTTGAATAAGAATCTTTGCCTTTGAGTTTTAAAGGGGAATCTTGAGAATTTGTGTGAATCTTTAAAGTTCTTTTAATCTAAGTCTTTAAAGTATTGGATGTGAATCACCAAAAGTTTTCGAATGAGAAGCTTTGAAATTTTGGATGTGAACCTTTAAATTTTTTGAATGAAAACCTTTAAATTTAGATGTGAAACTCTAAAATTTATTGAATGTGAATATTTGAACTTTAATGAAAAGCTTTGAAATTTTGGATGAAATCTTGAAGTTTTTAAATGAGGAATATTGGATGTGAAACATTAAAATTTTTGAATTAGAATATTTAAAATCTTGGAAGTGAATCCTTAAATTTTTTTTTTAAAAGTTTTTTTGTTAACTTTTAGGAGTGAATCTCCAAAATTCGAATGTGAATCTTTAATTGTTAGATGTGAACCTTGCAATTTTGATACAAATCCGTAAATTGAACTGTGGATGTGAATCTCTTGAATGTAAATGTTAAAATCTTATGAATCTAAATTCTTGCGAAGCTAAAAGTTCTTGTGAATCTGAGATTTTGCAAATCAAATTCTTATGACTCTAAGTCTTTGTGAAACAAAAATTTTGAGAATCAAATTCTTGAGAATCTTTAATCCTTGCAAATCTGAAAGCTTGCAAACCTTAAATCCTTGTGAACCTTAAACTTTTGTGAATTTGAAGTCTTGCAAATTTGAAAGCTTGCAAAACTTAAATTCTTGCGAATTTGTGTGTCTGGCGAACTTGAAATCCTTGTGAATCTTTGTGTCTTGTGAACTTGAAATCCTTGAGAATCAAATTCTTGTAAATCTTAAAGTCTTGCAAATCTTTGAACTTTTAAATTTGAATTGTAAACCTTTAAATTTCAAAATTTTGATTCTTTGAACTCAAATTGTGAATTTTTTAGTTTCAACTTGTATTACTAATTGTTGGATTACAAAGTTCTTAAATACTTCAAATTGTGAATTTTTGAAGTTTTGAGATTTTGTAATTGTTAAGCCATTATCAGATGTAATAAATTGTCTATATCTTTACATAATTTCTGTTGCACAGAAAATATGCAAAGAGGAGCAACTTTAAACACCCCATTTAGTTTGATTCTGAGTTTGTTAATCTTAAACTCAATTCAAGTCCAATTTTTTTATATACATTATAAATAATTAAAAAAGAGAAAAAAAAAACATAAAAGAAGGATAAAATCAAATGACGGTGATTTGGTTGGCCAATTAAGGATGGATTGAACTTAAACTTTTATTTTTTTATTTTTATTTTTTTTAGGGAAGGGATAAATAGTCAAAGTTTTAATCTAATGATAAATTGAATTTTTTAAAAAAAGAATCCAATCTTGTGAAACATTGCTTGGATTTGGAATCTTCCCTATAAAACGATGATAAGTGATTAGAGAAAAATCATAGAATAAATAGAAAAACACACAATGATTCAAGCTGAAATATATTGAAAAACTAGAGGAGAAACAAGGATGAAGCCATAAGTTCATGCTACCTAGCAAACAATAGAAAATTCCCAACAATTCAACAATCGTACAGGGGCCAGGAACTGCCACACCTAAAGCCATATAAAGAAAATAACCCACCCTTATTGTTCAACCACCTTTAATTTCCCTAAACAACTAGACATTAAAACACAACCAACAAATAGTAAAGCCAATAATCTATAGAATAGACAGAGCCAAAACATCCATAATAGTCGCTTATTGCATGAATCAAGACTTGTCACCACCATCAATTTTTCGCTGGACAATTGCCCATTGTCAATTAGTTGTACCAACACAGGTTCAAGAAGAACGAATTTAAGTTAGAAACCAAAAGATATCAAAAATAGAAAAGGAGAAGAATAAAAAATGGTGAAAGGGAAGAAGAGTAAAAAAAGAAAAAAAAAACTCACTTCTAGTAGCAGTGGTGGTAGGCAATGATCGGCGTAACTTTTAGGAGATCTAAAAGGTGAGGATGAAAAGCTTGATGAGGGAAACAATATACTTAAAGTTAGGGGAGATCAGACGATGATAAGAAGCAAAGATGGTGGAAGAAAACTACAACTATTAGCTTTAGATCTAGGGCATTTGAGGTGGATTTTCAAAAAAAATGAGCCCATATTCGAGACAAGGAGGGTGAGAAAGAGTGATGGTAAAAATTTTGGCATGATCAGACATCGAACGATGGTAGGGTACGACAATTGACGGTAAAATTATGACTAATAGTAGCGGTTGAAAATCATGGGAGAAAGAAAAAGAGTTTAGGGATAATTTGAAGAAAGAGAGAGAGAGAAGAGAAGAGGAAAAAGAGAATTCTAATTTTTAGGGGTTATTTATACATAAAGCAAAATGATGTCATTTTGCTTTATAAACAGTGAATTGAGTTGAACTACTGGGCTAAGCTTCGAGCCACGCCATCTTGAGCCGCTTTTGTGTTTTGAGTCGAACCTGTCTAGCCACTAAGCTGAGTGAGCTAATTATTTTGGTTTATTTTCTATGATTTTTATTTTATTTATTTATATAATATTATGCATGATTAAATTTAAAAAAATTAGAAAAATTATTAAAATAATATAAAATTAAATTTTTAATAAAATTTTGAGAATAAATAAATAATTATCCAATGATGAAATTTTTTAAAAATTATAAATGGTTAATTTCTATAAAATTCCTAAGTGAGAAGTTTTTTCTACATTTAACCAAAATGAAGGAAAAATTTAGATTAAAATTTCAATAACATTAATATTTATTTCCAATTTTTTATAAAAAATATAAAATAATAAAAATTTAATAAATTTTGGAATTGAAATAGCAATTATTTCAAGGATGAGATTATTAAAAATTTCAAATGGTAAATTTTTTAAAAGATTTCTAAGAAAGGAATTTTCTCTAAATAGACCCAAATGATAAAAAATTTGAAAATAAAAAATAAATTTTGAGGATGAAGTTTTTTGTAATCACAAATCAATAATTATCTAAAATATTTCTAAATGAGAAAATATTTCTAATTTTGGCCCAAATGGTGAAAAAATTAGATATGTTTTCAATAAAACAAAATTTTAACAAAAAAATAAATTGATTAAATCTCTTTCCGATGACGGAGTCTCTTTAAGAAAACAAATAAAATTCTTGAATACTCTAAAGGTGAGAAAGTAATTTTAAGAATTCTTCTAGATTGATGGAGAAATCTTAGAAGTTATTTTCAATATTTAAACATTTAAATAAAGACCATTAGAACCAAGATGATTGTTATAATAATTTAAAATTAAATGGTACCATCTTAAGATGGGCGTTGTGGGAGTGTTATAACCTTCTCCACATATAATCGAACTCCAGAACTTAATTTTGTTTATAAGGTCAAAACCTATTCTTTAGGGACCCTTAGTCAAGCTTAGGAGCTCTTTAAAGAGATAGATTGAATAGGTGGCCAATCACACCTTAAAAAAAGATTGGTGGCGACTTCTCTTGTTGTGTTTAGTTATCGATTTACAAAAATTATGTTATGACAATTATTCTTCTTTTTTTCCTAAAATTTTAGTCTTATTCACACCATTATTGCCCTTAAATACATATTGTACCAGAGTATTCCTTCATGTGACTTATTTAGGGTAATTTCTATAGAAGGTATGTCCTGGTTCTACCTAAGGCTAGCTCCTTACGGTTCACTATATGCTAGGCTGGGAATTGACGTGTCTAAAGGTTCTCAAATTATTTCTCATATTATCGTCTATCACAAACTAATGAGGCATCTCAATCCTCACCCATTGCAAACAAAAAAGATTCAATTTGAGTGGAAGTGTTTCACTAGCCATTATGGAGGTTTATATCGCACAAGAGCATAGCTACTTTATTTCCTCCTAAAAAGGGTTAGAGCTTAGTTATATGCTTATGTATGCGATGTAGATATGAGTGTGTGTGAAGGAACATACAAACCTTTCACAGTTTTCTAAAATTTTTGTGTCCTAAATGCCCCACAATTGTTAAAAATAGAATAAATAACAACAATTTAAAACAAATGACATGATTAAAATATGTATGAAATGTAAAACACACTATTTTTTTTAATTATTTGGAAACAAGGAAATTAAAATCAAAACAATTTTTTTATTTCAAAATTTTCAAACCTTGTTTTTTTGTTTTTCAATTTTTCCTTTTTTTAAGAAAACAAGAGAACTAAAATCAAGGAATTAAGATTAAATGCTAACTAGGACCAATAAACCAATATTTAGGATAAGGCGCAATTAATATTTGGCTTGACTAAAAAATGTATTCCTAACGAAGTTGCTAAATTGTCTTGATGTACAAGTTCAGGAACCTGACCATCAGACTTAGGGAATGAAAAAAAAAAGAGGCTAAAAATTATTTTCAATAAAAATCAAAATAAGGAGTTGCCACCAATCTTTTTTAAGGTGTGATTGGTCACCCACAAATTTTGTCCTTTTAATAAAACATTTAAAATAAGTTTAAAGTTTGCTAAAAGAACATTTTTACAGTTTGTAAAAATCAGAGTTGGATCTGGAAGTTGATTACATATAAGAAAGGATTAGCACCCTCACAGTGTCCATCAAAGATTGTACCAATTAATTGCATGTTATCCTTAGATTTTGGTAAAGATGGTCTCATTTTAACGTTTATAAACTAATTCCTTTGTTTATTCCAAAAATCAAAATTTCCCTTTTTTCTTTTGAAAGCAAATCATTTTAAAAATTTGTTTTTCGAAAGCAAAACAATTTTTTTTTTGGTTCAAAATGAAAAAGTCTAAGTATCAAGATATTTCTTCCACTCTCCTATATTTAAGTAGAGCTTCAAAAATATTTTTAATTTATAAGTTTTCAAAATGCCCTACAAAAACTGATAAGACACCTCACATAAATGATAGCAATTGAGAGTCCTCTTATATTTAAGCTAGATTTCAAAGGCTATATTTATTTGAGATGTCATCTTATTTAAAAATATTTTTTCATAAAAAAACTAATTTATAAAACATATGCATGGAATGCATGAACATAATAATATGCGATGAATGCATGACAATCAAACATGAATGATAAAATATGAATGCATGACAATGAAATAATGCATATGACAACAAAATAAAATGAAATACAAATGCATGAATAGGATCAAGTAGTTTTTTGGGGTTGGTTTAGGTTTCAAGGTTTAGGGTTAGGGTTTTAGTTTAGGGTTTGGTTTAAGGTTTAGGTTTAAGGTTTAGTTTTAGGGTTTTAGGTTTTGAGGTTTAGATTTAGAATTTGGAATTTAAGGTTTTGATCCAGGGTTTGGGGTTTGGATTTAGGGTTTAGGTTTTAGGTTTAGGGATGCATGTAACAAAATTACTAAAATGTCATTAATAAAAATGCAAATTTTGATTCATTGGAGTAATGTGACAAAAACTGCCAAAATGCCATTAATGGAAATGCAAACTTTAATGCATGGACCATGTATGGAAACAAACATATTATAAAATTGGGCATATTTACAAATATATTACTAACTAAACATGTATGCAAAAATATGACAAAAATAGATCAAACACCAAGGGTTTTAGAAAATTTAAAAACATTTTTCACCATTTTTTTTTGTTTTGAAACTTATGCAAACAACCAAAAATCACCAAAAAGTTCACTAATCTAACATTTTTTATTCCTTGAAATCTGATCAAACATAAAGAAAACTTGAAGAACCAAAGAAAGAACATAAACATTTAAATATGAATCAACCAACATCTAGCCAACAATTAAAGAATGGAGGTTCAGCCAAGCATGGAGAGGCTTGGCCGAATGCTACCATGACCTTTCCATAATATGTTATTCTTTTATTTAACTTAAACAAGCATCAAACATTAAGATGAAAGTCATATAAAAGCATTTTTATCATGAGAAAAATTTTATCAAACATGTAATAAACTAAAAAAAGAAATCCATAAAAACAAGAACATTAGCCAAACACTACATGTAAACTACTAAAATAACTACCAAACATCATCAAATACATAGTATATCTTCATAATCACTCATTCATTTTATTTGAAGTAAGAAAAACAACTAAGGAGGATCAACAAGAGGTTCAACCATGATGGAATGGACATTGATCGAACCTCCTAAGGCTAACAATGGTGGATTTTTGTGTTGCTGTTGCTTAATTCTTTTAGTTTCATACCAAAACCTTTAGATGCATTTTTCATCCAATGGCTATCCTTTCTTTCTTATTTAATTTGTAAGGAACCACCTTTCACCCTTGGATTTTGCCCCTCAAGATAATTCTGGAAGGTTTATGGTTAAAGATTGCATTTTGAAAGCTGCTGGAACTAATGTAAAAATACCATTTTACCTCAATTAGAAAGTTCAACTTTTATGAAATTTTCTTAAAGAACCATGATCCCTTCTTCAGTTTTATGTTTTTAACGCACCAAAATCCTAAAATAATATGGAATTAGGATCATAAACTTTTCATAAAAACCAACCTTGAAAAGTTCAAATTATGAAATTACCCCTTAAGGCATTTTAGTAATTTCACACCTTTCGAGGTGTGATCAAGGTTTCTATTGTGCCAAAAATCACCAAATAATATGAAAACATGATTTGAAGTGTTTCACAAAACAGTAACCTCAGAAAAGTCAAATTACAAAAATACTTGTTAAGGGTATTTTAGTAATTTTACACTTTTTGAAGGGCAATTAAGGTTTTTAATGCACCAAAAATCATGAAATAGTATAAAATCATGATCTAGAGCATTTTACAAAAAATCAACTTTAGGAAGGTCAAATTATGAAAATATCCCTAAGGACATTTTGATAATTTCATACTTTCAAGGGTGTGATCAATGTTTTTGATGCGTTAAAAGTCATAAAATAATATTTACATGTGATCTAAAATTTTTCACAAAAATCTAACTTTGAGAAGGTTAAATTACAAAAATACCCCTAAAAGGTAATTTAGTAATTTTACCCTTTTCAAAGTGCAATAAAGGTTTTTAGTCTATTAAAATAAAAAATATCAATCTTAAGCCTTATTAGTTATATTTTGTTGTAAAGTTTGAAGATTTACTTGAGTTCAATCAAATTTAATTGATTTTGACCAAGTTTGACCTTAGGGCATATTGGGTCAAATTGATCTTAAATCGATTTTGAAAAATTATTAAAATTAAAGAAACATTGGATTTAAACTAGGTCAAATTTTAAGAGTCTTACAACTAGTCAAAATTTTCTTAGAGACAATTAGGTGTCTATATTTGTACCAACTATTTTTGCTCTAACAATGTCTATCACTATAGCTATAAATGCACCCACTCCTATCCTTGCTACTCCACAAATCTCTAAGCCTCTAATCAGTTTGTCTAAGCTTACAACAGTCTGACCAAAGCCTTTTACAACTATTACTACCTTTGTTTTACTGCCTCTTCACCGTTAGTGGTGGTAAGTAATGACGCCAGTAGGTCTTCAAGCAAGTAGATGAAGGTTAATTTGAGAGATTTTATGCTAGTTGCAAGGTATTCTAGCAACTACTTGGACAGGATGGCTTTTGTTGATTTTACAATAATCAATGAGAGGCCAACCACATTGTTCCCAACAAAAGCTATATGTCTATGGGCCACCACCAACATTCCAGGTTCACTGAGGAAAGAGTTTAGTAGTTCCCCTATTCAAAAACCTGTAAGTTAAATTGTGTCTGCTTGTTGAGTTTAGTGTTAACTAAGCAATGATGTATTATGTTTGTGTCTTGTAGTGTTGGACTTGTTGGTTAATGCACTTGTTCTTTTCTACAGTATTTGGCAAATAAGGTATGCCTTTACGAGTAGGTAAAGCTATTGGTGATGAATTGTAAGCTAGTTAGAAGACTTATACAGAGAGATAAAGAAAATGGATGACTAGAAAGTGTTGGTCAAAGAGAATGAGCCTCTATTGAGAGTTAAAGACCCTTAATGTCTCCTACTTAAGGAATATAAAGGAGTTGGAGGCATAGCAAAAAGAGACTATTAGTGAAAACTTGGCTTTATAGTAATTATTGCATAGGACCAACACCCACCTAAAGGAGGTTTAAGAAGAAAGAAATAAGCTATGAGATAAGCAAATGGTGGCCACTGCAAGCGCTAACCAAGTGCAAGTAAAGAGAGATCAAGCTTTACCGATCACAAATCAATTAGAGGAATAGCTAGAAAAGTTAAAGGCAAAGCTAGAAGGGGAAAGAGTTAAGCCCTCTAAAAAGTTGGCAAAATAAGATGAGTGGACTGGCATTTTCCTGGCCATTGGCAAGCAATATAGGTTGTCTCTTTATATTAGGTTTAGTTGTAAGTAGGGCCTTTGGACCTAAGGGGATGGATTTTTCAAAAATAAGAATGCCACCATAAGGCTTCACTATTGAATTCCTAAAAGATTTTCCCTACTGAAGAGAGTAAATGTGTTTAAAATGATGGGTTGAATCTCAACGGGCCCTAACCTAAATGTTTTGGTTGCTCCTATTGGCAACTCTCAAGCAAGCAGTTCTGGTGCAGAGCCTATAGGCTATGAAGCTGAAGCTGATGTGCTTACTTCTTTCCCTAATGAGCTTGTGATCATGTTAACTGATGACACTTTTATTCTTAATGGTGGCCCTCTTACTATTTGTCACTCTTTAGGAATTTTTTGTTTCATGCCTTATTTTGTTTCTTTGTTTTTGCACTTTTGTGCTATGTGTGTACACATTTTGTATTATCAATAAAGGAAAAAAATTTTATAGCAACTCATATTTGCCTTATTTTTGCTTAATTACTTTGTGTTGGATTTGGTATAGCTGTCATTAAAACTTATCCTTGTGTTGCTTATGCAAAAATGGCTAAGCTAAATACTTCTCATAACTTAACTTTACTTTACTATTTGTATATTCTGACTTATAACAATTGCCAACTAAGTGCCATAATAGTAATGTTAGTCCCGACCATATGCCTTGAACTTAAGTATTTCCTAAACATTAAAAGGGTGTTTGGTTGGAAAAAATATAATATTTTCTTCTGAAATGTTGCTATTGGGTATTCAAATTCCTACGTTTGGTTGGATGTATCAGATTCTTAGGGGTAATCTTAGATTTCTAACAGTACCTAAACTTCAAAAATCAAAAACCCACATCTCTTTGTGGTTTTTTAATCTTCCTATGGGAAAGTTACTTTTGTCCCACATTTGGCCTAAATAAAAATTGTTTTTGTTCTATTTTACCTTTTTGAAAATCAACACATGGAAAGAAACTTAATTTTGATTTTTTATTTAAAAACATAGTATTGAAAACAAATAGCACCAATACTACATTTATTGAAAACTTTAACACAGTATTTGAGTAATATTTTTTTTAATGTCAAATATGACATTTTTAGGGAACTAAACGCAGCAATTGTGACTTACTTTTTTGTGAAATTTTTTTAATACAACAAGTACTATTAATGAACAAAACGCATTATTTGAGTATTCTTTTTTTAATATTTTTTTCACTCAGATACTGTATTTTGAAGCTTTAAAATGCAATAATTGTAATCATTTATTGCATTTCTTTAAATAGAAATGTAGTATTTGGTTTAAATGAAAGCTCATGGGGGTCAGTCTAATCTCTCTTAACTACCAACAATTGCCATTTTGATTTGAAAGGTTTGTATTTGTCAAATCAAATGTCAAGCCCTTTTTAATTCAAGGAAATAAAGTATTAAAAACCTAAGAATACTAAAAAGTCATGACTTCAATGTATAATAGAGTGTCAAATTAACTTTCTAACCTTATATTTGTCTTTGTTGTACACCTTTTTTATTGCGTTTCTATTCAAAGAAATTTAGTAGTTGAGTACTATTTTTTTATTTTTCATTAGAATATTATGTTTCATTAACTTATTAGGATTTGACCAATATAACAAATTAGTGTTCTTCTAACCAATAGAAGCAAAATCTTAAAAAATCTAAATAATTGCATTTTTTTAAAGATAAACACAATAATTGATCATTATAATTTATTTAAAACAATGAAATACTGCATTTTCTTAAGATAAACACAGTAATTGTACATTGTACCTTTTTAAATTCATCAATTACTGTATTGTTTTAAGTTAAATGCAATAATTTTTTATTTTAATTTTTTAAAAATACGTGTATAATCAATTACTGCATGAAATTAACGCAATAATTGATGACTAATCCTTTTTTTAATAATTGGCCAGTCAAATACTATGTTTCTATGATTTGAAACACATTATTTGTCAATTATTTTTATTTAACAAATTTTTGTGTTTGTTATGTAGTGAAGGACATTATAATAAAAATACATGATTAAGTAATCTTATATTTCCCCTAACCAAACACATAAATCTAAGATGGGATGTCATGAAAAATTACACTTCCCTCAGAATCACATTTTCTCAAAGTTCACACTTTTCTCTAAAATTTAAGATTCTGCAAACAAAATGCTCCTCAAGTGTTTGAAAATAATGAAGAATGTGGAAGTTCACTCCATTTAAACTAAGTTTAGTAAGATTAGTAAATGACTTAGGTAGTCATCATAAGATACTATGTGCTTGGAAAATTTTGCACACTTTGGACTAATCTTATTTCCAAATTCCTAATAATGTAAGTGAATTTAAGGATTTTGGTATGTTAAGTGTTCTACTTGCTAGAAGGGTCGTGTCTTTGATCTTTTCTAGCTTGTGCAATAGTTTGCTTACTTACTTTATAAAGTGATACTATAATGCTGTAAAAATTTGAAAGAGGCTTTGCTTGAAGAAAAGGCACAGTATAATAACACTTAAGCATATTTGCTTTCATGTAGAAATAAAATGTCTTACAAAAGATAACAAATATGTGTACCATTATAAGATAGTTCCTTTGTTGTAATCTCATTATGACATATGGGTTTCATTTAGCTGTATTGGTATAAGGTCATATGGCTTAGGTAAAGATGGCGCCCATAGCACGTTGGGCATGTTGGCATAATAGCCTTAAAGCAATAAAAAAGATGGCACGTGAGGCACATTAGCCATGTTGGCATAATAGTCTTAACACAATAAAAAAGATGACGCATAGGGCACATTCGGCATGTTGGCCTAGAGCCTTAATGCAATAAGGAATGACACACAGGGCATATTAGGCGTGGTGGCATGGAGCCTTATCATAATAAATAATAGCGTGTAGGGTGTGTTGGGTGTGTTAGCATGGAGCCTTAACAAATAGATAATGCAATGCATGGGGTGTTGAATATGTTAGCACGGAGCTTTAATGTAGTAAAATGGTATACTATGCAATGTGATTGGAATAAGGTGGTAGGATGCCATTTTTCTTCATTAAGAGTTTTCTTGTACATGAGTTCTTACGATAAAGGATCTAGTGAAACCCAAATATATAAATGAAAGGAAACATAAATGAAAAAGAAAAGACTTCACAAATTTATAAGACTTAGTGACAGACGTTTGTTAGATATAATACTTCTTCACATAAATAACATTCCATGTTCGTGGTATAAAGTTGGCCCCCATATCTTACAGCCTGTAAGCCCCAAATCTAATGATAGTTGACATTCTATATAGTCCTTCTTAGTTTAGTGCTAATTGTTTCCTTTCCCCAACTGGCTTGCTAGCTTTATAATTTTTGAGAACTAGGTCACTTACTTGGAAATGTATGTGTTTGATGCAAGAGTTGTAGTATTTAGGAACTTATTGGGTCTTGACAACCATCTTAACCTCAGCTAGGTCTTTGGTTTCTTGTAATAAATCCAAATTGGCCATTAAAGCTTTTTCATTTTGTTCGGAGTGTATTTACACCCATCTCAACAGGTATTGTAACATCTATCTAATAAGTCAACGTGAATGGCATTTCCCCTATTGGTGAGTGGTATGTGGTCTTGATCGCCCAAATTATACTACAGGCTTCTTCCACCTAAATTATTTTCACCTTGTCAAGCTTCCTTTTCAAGGTGGTTAGAATCTCCTGATTCATAGACTCTATCTGTCCATTGGTCTAGGATGGGTAGCAAAGCTATATATAAGAGCTATCTTATAGTTTTGGTAGAACTGTTTCAGTTTGTCAGCTTGGAATTGTGTCTCATTGTCTGTAATGATGGTGTGAGAAAGATTAAATATGCATACTATGTACTTTCACACAAAGTCTTCCACTATTTTGACAATAATGGTGGCTACAAGTTCTGCCTCGACACACTAGGTGAAGTAGTCACAAGTTACAATCAAAAACTTCTTCTAAGTGATCACCACAGATAATGGTCCTTAGATGTCAATGCCTTATTATGCAAATGGCCATGGGCTGAAAATCTGGTTAAGTATTTTTGTTGGCTGTCGAGGGACTTTGGTGAACCTCTAACACTTAACATAATTCTTAACCACCTCAACTACATCTTTCTTCATGGTGGGCTAATAATAACCCTATTGTAGAGCCTTCTGCGCAACCACTCACCTACCTACATGGTGATTGCACAACCCTTCATGAATTTTTTTTAACACATATTCTGCTATAGAGGGCAAAAGACACCTAAGAAAGAATGCTAAGAAAGCTTTCTTATATAAAGTGTCCTTTAATAGTGTAAATTAAGCTACTCTTTTCTTGACTTTCTTGCTAACTATAGGGTTAAAGGGATGTTCTCTTTTGAAATAGGTTTTAATGGGGGTTGTCCAAATGTTTTCTTCTTCAATGCATAGGACAAGGGGGACTTGAAGGTATCAGGACATTGATACATACTCCAAAAGATTTTTCAATACTCTCTAATCTCAATAATGACTATCAACTTGGACAATGAGTCGACATTGATGTTGTTAGCATAAGGAATTTGTTCAAAGGTCAATGTTGTAAAGGGCTGGTTGAGTTAGTGGATGATGACATTGTATTTAGCAAGCATGGGGTCTTTGACTTCATACCCACCATTAACTAAACAGGTGACCAACTATGAATTTCTGTACACAATTAGATCCTTCACATTTAAGCTAGCTACCAATTCTAGTCCTATAGCTAGTGCCTCATATTCAACTGCATTGTTGGAGACAGAAAAAACAAAAGATATGTCATACTGCCAGTTTTGGCCATGAGGAATTAGTAAAAAAATCCTTACACCAGAGCCATCTTTCCATGAAGAACCATCGATATACAACATCCAAGTCTACTTTGGTAAAGGCCTAATATTAGGGACATTAGACAATTTGGGGTGGGGGTAGCAATCTCTATTGGCTCATATGTCTCTTTCATCTTATCTTGTTCTAGTGGTAAGGTTGGGGCTTTTTAACATACTTTAGCGAGGCCTCAACCTCAAGTGTGAAGGAACATTTAATGAGAAAATCTATGATGGCTTGGGCTTTGATAGCCTTCATGGGCTTATACTCAATGTGGAACTCACTAAACTTGACACTCTATTTCATTATTCTATCAGAAAAATCTATTTTGTGAAAAACCTTTTTAAGGGTTTAGTTTGTTATTATGATAATAAAATGCACTTAAAAGTTGTATTAGTCGATGGGCAACTATCATCAAGGTGAAGACAATTTTTTAAGCTAACTGTAATTAACTTCCCTATTCTAGAATGCCTTGCTAGCATAATACACTGGGATCTTATTTGCACTTTCCTTTCGAACTAACACTGCAACCACTGTTCATTTGATGCTGCTAAATAAACATATAAGGGTTCACCGAGAAAAAGGCTAGCAAACAGGGAAGGAACTATTTTACAAAGGCTTTCTGACATTGATCATCCCACATAAACTTAATAGTACTTTAAAGGACTTTGAAAAAGGGTAAACACTTGTCGACCAACTTGAACACAAATTGAATAAAGCCTATCACTCACTCTGTTAATTTATACATCTCCTTAGTTTTTTCGTGAGGGATTCATATCTAGGATAGTTGTCACCTTCTCAGGGTTTATTTCTATATCCCTATTAGAGACCATAAATCTAAGAAACTTGCTTGCTTCCACACTAAAAATACATTTGGAAAGATTCAACTTCATGTTGTATTGATATAGGATGGAGAAAGCTTTTTTCAAATCCTATACATGCTGTTCTAAATAGGGGCTCTTTACCAATGTGTCATCTATATATACCTCTAAGGACCGCCCAATCTAGTCATTGAAAATCTTATTAACCAATCTCTAATAAATGGCCCTTGTTTTTTTAAGTCAGAAGGCCATGCCTATATAAAAGAATAGACCGTCTTCAGTTATGAAAGACATCTTCTACTGATCTATCCTAGCCAACTTAATCTGGTTGTACCCTAAAAATGCATCCATAAAGCTCAAGTATTTGTGACCCATAGATGAGTCAACCAACTGATCAATCAAAAAGAAAGGAAAATTATCCTTGGGGTGGGCTTTGTTCAAATTAGTGAAGTCCACTTATATATGCCATTTTCCATTCACCATTTTCACCATTATAACATTGGCAAGCCACTATGGTACTTTACCTTTTTTATGCAATTAACAGCCAACAACTTGTCAACTCTTTTTCTAATTATCTGTATCTATTCGAGGGTGGAATGCCTCTTTGTCTATTTCACTAGCTTGGCTACTAGGTTTACATTCAATTGGTGAGTGATAACACGCTCATCTATATTTACAACGTCTGTGGTAGACCAAGCAAAGACATCTATGTTGTGCTACAAGAATTGGTGCAATGTACCTTTCATTTTAGGGTCCAATAAGGAACCCGTTTGGGTGACTAGCTTTGGATTAAGAAGATACAACTGCACTAACACTGTTTGCTTGATAGGATGGCCTTATATTCTATGGTTTTGTCTCTGATGTCCAAGCTATCAATGTTGGGAGTTTGGGCTAAGGATGGGTTGATAAGGTGTATAAGAACGGGAGTTGGGTTGTGTTTCAAGCTCTTCTATTGGTAGAGGTGGTCTATTTACTACATTGTCCTCATTTTGTGTTAGTTGGATGTTTAACATATGGCATTAGCGGGTTGTGACTTAATTAGTTTTCATAAATTAGTCCCTTGTGGGTGTAGGAAACTTGACCTTTAAACAATAAATGGCCATCACCATCTTTCTTTTTTTCATTGGTGGCTTGCAAAAAATAACATTGTATGCTAATGGTTGATCTAGCATTAAAAAATCGACTAAGGTAATGAACGTGTGCTTACCATCCCTTACAGTAACTAACAAAGTGATGGATCATTTCATGACGATGGCTTGGTTTGCAAAATCGAATATAGGCCTTGATGGCCTTTAGTCACTATTTGAGAAACCCATTTGCCTAAACACCTAATACTGAATCAGGTTAACCACAATTCTACTATCCACCAAGATTCTCTATACTTGAAAATTGGTAATGATTGCCTAGACCACTATAGGGTCATTGCCATTATCAACTAAGATGTTGTATCATCTTATAAAAATTCCATCCGCCAACCTTTCATTTTCTATTTCTTAAGTGCCACATCAATGGCCATAACACTACGTAAGTGGGATTTGCACTTTGATTTGCTATTGGCCCAGTCTTCTGTTGTTTCCATGATGACATGAATTATTCCTTAGATAGGGTGCTCACTAGTTGTCTTCACTTGGCAAGGCTCGTCTTCTTAATGAAAAGAGCCTTTTGCCCTATTGGTAAACAAACATGTCTCTTAGCAGGCAAGATAATGGATTATTCTGGTTCTTATCATGGTGAGTAGGTTAGCTGTTAATTAGTTATTTCAATCTCTTTTTGAAGGGCTATGCACTCATCAGTTGAGTGATCTTTGGTGAAAGTTGGTTATCAGATTTTCTAGGAGCAAGCCTTGCCTGGTTGGGTGTTTAGTTGGTTCTTTGGGCAGGTTATTGTTTAATAGCATTGAGGGTTCGATTTAAAAGCTTGGTATTGGTTGGGTTATTGCTTAGAGTTTCAATGTATATTATTTTGCCAATCTCTTCTATTGGACTGGTTGTAGGATTGGCGGTTGTCATGAAACTATTGGCTAGGGGTTTTGTCCGCTTACTATCACCTCACGGGCATTCAAGGCATTGTTCACACTTCTCATCTTTATCTACAACTCTAATTTCTTTAGTTTTAGCAAATTTTTAGGCTCTTTCATAGAGTTGGTATAGTTGCTCAAGTTTGTTGTCTATTAAAGAATACTTGAGGTAATCATGCCTAATCCCAGAAGTAAAGGTTTGGATGCTCCACTTTATGTTAAGGTCTTTAATCTCTAAGGTGGCTGTGTTGAATTATTTAAAGTATTACTGTAAAGTCTTATCAGGTTTTTACTTTATGACCAGCAAGCTAACTGAGAAGCACACTGCAACCCTGTTGCTAAGGAATGAGCTAGGAACTGCTTATTTAATGTGTTGAAACTATCGATGGTTGTTGGGACCATAGAATAGAACCATGTATAGGCTCTTCCTCATGAAGTTATGGGGAAAACTTTACATTTTATCGCATCTAAAGCATTTGTAGATCCATGAAAATATTGAAGTGATCCAAGTGATCCTTTAGATCATTGGCCCCATTATAGATTTTTTTTAAGAGTTTGAGAGAGGTAAGGATATTGGCCTATTTGATAAACAAGGTTAGAGGGTTGTGGTCGTCTTTTAGCCATTAGAGGTTTTTTTTCTTTACCCTCTTTAGGTTAGCAAGTTTTTTATGCAAGGTAGCCACTTGTATGACCAATTCATTCTCAAGGTTAGAATTGGTGAGGGTTCAGTTTTGTGTGGTGGGTTCGTTAGGGTAAATACTATCTTGGATTGATTGGGGGTAGCTTTCTTCAAGATAGGTAAGGTTTTGGGAAGGTTCTCGAAATAAAAAAGCAGAGCTTTCCCTTAGGTAGGGTTTTCTTATGAGGTTATTAGGTAGCTTGTTGGTACTATTAGAGTAACTTTTGTTGGGTGGCTACTTGGGCATTTAGTAGCTGGATTTGGTTCATCAATGCATGGTAAAATTCTAGTGGTGGTTGTTACATGTTGGCTTTGTATATAGGGATTTGTAAGGGTGGTAATGTAACATGTACAATTTATATTGCAAGAGGAACATGTTGCCAATGAATGTTATTATTAGGTTATGAAAACTAGACTTGTATATAAGGTGGTTGGAATGTTAGGTTTGAAGGTCCAACAATAGTGGTGTGAACCAATGTTGGGATTATTGTCATATTTTTTGAGATAAAACTCCTATAAGGTTTTAATAGTATCCCAAAGGTTGTGTAGTCTATGCATTTAATGATAGTGAAGTACTAGAGAATGGAGAAATGGGGTGATACATCGAATTCCATGAAAGAAGGTTTAATGATGGGATTTGTGGGAGGATTGGTAGCATGGTGGTGCATTAGAGATAGCTACATGTTAGATTGTTGCATTTATGTTAGATGTTGCTGTTTTAGAAGAGTGAGGATGGTGAGACACGACTGTCATTCTCACAGATGACACCAATTATTGATGTTGTTTTTGGGTGCCTTAACTGCATTAGGGTTAACTCGAGGTTGGAGGTGATGAAACTTGGACCCGCAACTAGAAAACATGGTTAAGAGGCATCAGAGTTGGCTTTTCGAGATGTGTTTTGACGCTTAAGTAAGTAACGTGTTTAGGGTTTTAAGAGGAAGAAAGTGAAGTGTCCTAAGGAAACTATAATGGAGAGAAATACTTAAGTCTCACGTACTTAGGCCTCATCCTTACCTTATATATGAGACAAATGATGGTGACTTAACTAAAACAGTTGATAATTGATGATAAGTCTATGTGGAGCTTGAGGATGATCCATGTAGGTAATTACGAATTGCATTTAATGATATTAGGTAAACATGGATTGTATTTAATGATCTCAAATAAATTAAAGATGAGTGCTCAATTTTAAGGTGATGTTTTGATGAGACGTTAGTATAAGTGTTGAGTAAGCTCTTTCTTGGTGAAAGGCAAGCCAATTCTTAAGGTGAAGTGGGTGATGTGGTCGCTAGATGTGCATTGACTTGACATCTAAGAAAGTTAATTTTATTGACCGAGGAAATAAACATAACAAAATCAATAATTACATACCATATAAGAAAGTACAAACATTTGAAACAAAAGGTATGAAACACACCGTAACATTCCAAAGATTTTGAACCAAACCTTATAAATGTACGTCCATGGTTCAAGACTTTGAGTCTTATCATTAACCGCCTAACGTCTCAAACTACGGTTTCCACCATTACTTTGTATTTCTAATAGAATACTAAAAACAATGCTAATATCTTTGATAAATTTAAATAATCTTGTGTCTTTTTTTTTTACATGTGTTAACCATCCAACGAGCTTACAGCTCATTTTTATATATTCACAAACAGATAGAACATGTACAGATAATCAATTCATTTATCTCATTCTTTTTATTTTTTTATATAAAAGATGTTGCAATCTAAAAATTAAAAAAAAAATTATAAATGTTAAATTTTAAATTTTAGACTCGCTAAAATATCACTTCTTAAAAATGATTGTATGAACCGAATTAACCTTTAAACTCTTTTGAAATTTAATTTTACTTGAAACTTTGAGAAAAAAATATTTTAAGGGTATATTTAGTACATAAAATTATGATAAGATAGAATAATATGATATTATGAATTGGATTAAATTAAATAATATCATTTTATCTTATATTTGATATGTGTAAAAATTAAGATAATTTTATTTATTGATTAAAATAATCATTTCTCAAAATTTATACAAGTTAAATTATTTATATAATTTACAATTTAAATTATTTATATAATTTTAAATATATAATAAAACATGTAAGTTTAATCTCATTAATTAAAAATAATCCTCTCCAATTTAAACGAATTAAATTATTTTATACCAAGAGGATAATTAATATTTATTACAGTTCTATTCTCTTCTTTAAATACAAATCTATCTATTTTTAAGATACAAACCAAATATAATATAAAACAATTATCATCCTATTTGTCCATTGTTGCTTCTCTATCCTATTCCTTCTCCAATTCAGTCCACACCAATAGGTACATTATTGTTTCAGCTTTGAGAAGCCAGAAGACTTTATATTCAATTAGCAAAGATAAAAAACTGTCCTCCACAGGTCGGAATGGGGGATTAATTTTAGGATAGATTCATTAAAGGATGAAAACATAAATGTGAAGACAAAAGCAGTTAATATAAAGGTCAAAATATTTACCCAACAACCACGTACACTGTTGGTTTAAGTCAGAGTTGGTATGACAGCAGTTTTCACTTCTCATTCCATTAGATTCATAATCATCAAGTTATAAAACATCATCTTCTGGAGAGACTTCTACATGGTTGCATAACTATTGTTGCACCCCAGCACCATAAATCGGTATCCACAACTTTCAGAACTTCGTTCAATAAAATCCTGTGCTTGTTGAGGCCTGCATCTTAAGCTGTAATTCCTGATTTAGGCTCCGAGTAATTCCATCTCTGTCTTTTCTAATCTTTAACTAAGATGTTATATGCCAATTCTAAAACTTCAGATACCTAAACAATCTGGACCAAAGGCCAATGGGCTCTCTTGCTGCTGCTGGTAGCTCATCAGGTTCCTTAAAGTTTGCTTTCTCACTCAACTCTTCAAATGAGTCAACAACATTTTGCAGCCTTGCAATGAATTCAATCAAAAGTGAAGTAAATGTTGCCAATGACAATGCGCTTGCATTCTCAAATGTTTTTGACTCTTCCAAAAGCGGGACTGCATCAGTAGTTAATGAAGTGCGCACGGGCCATGATATCTGTTTCTTAAGTAAGTCTCCAAAGGGTGCACGAGGAGGTACTGTGGGGTTGGCACCTACATTATTTTTCAGACCATCCCAACTATTTGGTATAGTAACTGTTCTGAGACAAAGTACTGCTTCACTGAGGGACTTACTACCCAGGACTTTGTGTTCTTCACTATCCAAGTTCAGTAAATTTTGAGGCTCTGCCAGACTATGTGGCCGATTTCCAATTTCCCAACTCTCAGCATTGACAAGAAGGTAGGATTTTCGGTCAATTTTGTTTTGCAGCTCTTCTGCAGCATCATGCACTTGAAATAGTATGTCAACAGGACCTAATTTCTCCATCTTTTTAACTTTGTTCCCAAGCTCACGCAACACTCTAGCACCTTCAGCACCTAACCTTTTAATTTCATGATGAAAAACTTGTCTCCGTTCAGGTGGAGCCTATACATACAAATAAGTATATTTTGAAAAATACAGTAAGTTTAAGGATAGTCCAAGAAAAAAGTGGCATTTGCAATGACAAGCACATTTCAATGAAGGGTAGCATTAGAATGGATAATCATCATTCAGTAAATTCTATTTGTCAATCATGATTCCTGTCGCAGAACAATTTCAATGTGGCATGTAGTCACTTCCATGAAGGTTATTTCTATGATTCAAAATTTGAATTTACATAACCTTTTCCCAGAAGTATATTCTAAAAGTTTGATAAAGGGATATTTAGGAATAGTTTAAAATAAATCTACAGTACAGTTATGAACAGAGCAAACGCATTCAGCAAAATTTTGTGTCATGGCAAAGAAGAGGTTTATATCAGAGAAAGCAATTATAGAAGTTGCATCACAAGAATAGTTTCCTAAGGTCAGAGAAAACTATTATTCTATCAGTGTCATAACAAACAAAGAATCGAAAGGACCCATTAGAATATTGTTAGTGGAACAATAAACCTGTTGCTCCAAAAGCACAGCTAAAAATAAAATTGTGGATCAAAAGAAATAGTAGTAATAACTTTTTGTCAGTTCAAAGCACAAATAATAATTCACGAGGAACCTCTGCCAAATGAAAAAGGTAAAACAAATAACTCAGGGATCCTAGCGCCATACAGCTTTAGAACAAACAAAGAATGAAAATGGAAGGCATTTGTAATCATATTGGCAGCCAATGGCAAACATTAGAGATAGGAAAGAATAACTACCTGTATCTCTGAAAGTATACAGCCATGCATGGCCATGACCATGAATGCACAATGCCTCAGTGCTCCACTTACTTTGGCATAATTCTTCCATGGATAACCCAGTGACCTGTAAGGACCATGAGGTGGCTCCCAGATGGCAAAACCCAACTTTGCATCCGAAAAGAAAAGGGAAAAAAGGGAACAAAGATGAGAATACCATCATTTCAGGTACCAGGTGGAAGATGTAAAATGCAACAAAAATTACCAGAGCTTCCTCCTGACTTGTAGATTCTACAGCTGATCTGTAGCCACTGTAAACTGGGTCATCTGAAGCTTGATAAGTTAGTATTCTGGAAGGGACCCTTTCATATTCAACACAGTTAAGGTACCCTTTAACACATCCTGATTAAAAGTAGAAGAAGACAAGCATGAGAATGAGCCATTACTTACAAAAATTGATGAGATATATTCGTAACATTACGTGCATATTAACCTTCTAAAGAATTTGCCACACTCATAAAATTTTTGGCCACCAAATTGTGTAGATCCTCTCCAGCCCAGATGGGGTAAAAGAATATGTTAACAACTAAACAAACAACGGCACCAAGGGCTATTAGCAAAAAACGTGTCACAGCTGTATGGATGAATTCCCCTGTCTTATACCCAGAGACTGTTACAAAACAATATGTCAACACAAACACTCGGAGTCCATATTCATATGGCTTCATCGTTGGGTAGAGTTTTGCATAAGTTGAAAAGAATCCTGGCAATAGATGGCATGTCAGAGAAAACCTAGTAGCAACTCCTAAAGAGACCAATTGTTAATAGTCTAGTCTAATACATGAGATAAAAATGATGACCAAAAAACCAGACCGATGATAAAGATGCTAATCACAATAACAACTTCTTCCCATTGTCCAGCCAACTGCGACAATTCTGCCATACCCAGAGCAAGCCCTCCAGCTGATAGTGTCCCCAGCCCTCGGTTAAATCCTTTGCTAAGAGTTGCTCCTGCAGAAAAAGGTGGCTATTAAAGTTGTAAACAAATAAAACACTACATAATATTACTATTTTTGAAGAATTAAAAATCTAGTATTTTTTTTACTTGATTTTACTTTAATATATGAAATAATCATATCAGAGCCACTATTTGTTCATTTTTAATTAATTATGATTCTGCTTTCAGTTTTTAAGAAGCAAAAACAAATAATAAAAAAGCAACAATCGAATCAAAACCTCTAAACAAACCCAAAAAGGAAAGAAAATCATTAAAAAAAACTGCAGCCAAACGTATGCAACAGCAACAAGGGCATTTATGTGATTGCAAACCAACAATTCAATAACCAACAACCGTAATCTATAATAAGAAAACTATTAGTGAAAAAACCAAAAATAAAAACCAACCATATTACCTATACTGAATTCAAAGACGACAACAACAGTGAGAATAGCCCAAACAGAGTGTTGGCTTAGCTCCTTGATGGGCTGTTTCCAGAAAATAAGCAACGAAATAAGCATTAAGGCAAGACCCATCTTGGCAGAGAAAATAATCTTTCTAGGATCCGATTTGCCCATCTGCCATGCCTTGCCTGCAACAAGCTGAACCACCTTTAGGAACCCAGTTATTTTGTCGCTTATGAATCTGTAAGAAAAACATCTCAGTCCCTGTCCTTGTCCTTGTTCCTCTTCTCCTTCTTCGTTGGCGAATCCCCACACTGAATGCCCTTTTGTTCTCTCCCTTTTCTCTAGAAGAGAGTACCTAAAAGAACCCAGCTTGGCAGCCATTGAGAACCAAAACTTATTTTTTCACAAACAGTTGAGAAAATAGTACATGAATCTGGAGACAAATTTTTTGTTTTGGTTTTAAACTGAATTTTTTTTATGGACTTCAATCGTATTAATTCAAAGGAGGGTAAAACACCAAAAACTAGAAGGAATGTTACGAAAGAGGTAAGCGAACAGAAGGTGGTTAAAACATTGGTAGGTAGGCAGCGGGTAGAGAATTGAGAAACGGCACCGTGGAAGGGAGTATTTTACCAACATTGTCATCGAGACCGATGAGATTGCAAATCGAGCCGTTCAAATTAACTTTAAAATAAATTTGATACAAATTGATAAATAACAAATCTTTCGAGTTTCAACCGTCCAACGTGGGAGCCGATCTCATCATTTTTGACGGAATCTAATGCCTTTTACAAAATATATTTTGGGGCAAGATTATAAGTCTACGGTCCTAATTGGAATTGGCTTTTGAGTTTTGCATTTTTTTCTTTTTTATAAAAACAATTATCTGACGGAGTTTTTAAAGTGTATATGTTTTTATTTTATATAATTGATTGTTGCTTTTTGTAGACTATAAGTAAACAAATCGTATCCAAAAATAAATTAATGAAATAAAGTTTTGTTCCTTCGAGAATGTTTTGACTGTAAGATCAAATACTAAAGTAGTTCTTATTAATTTTATATTTAAAAAATTTTAAAAATTGAGAGAGCTTGTATTGAAAGTAAAACTAAAATATAAAAGTCCAATGTCAAACCAAAGAAGTTAGACACTTAATAGCAATAGGGTTGGCTGATTATAATTAAAAAAAAAAAGAGTAACTTTGCAAGAAAAATGTAAATGGAAACGAGCAAGGAAAGCAGAATGCTTGAAAAAATGTAAAGGTTGGTTAAATGTAAAAAGAGTATAAAAAACAAGTACACAAATGTAAAATAGCAACAAAATAAATGCAGATTAAAACCAAGGGTAAAAGTGTGCTTGAAATGTAAATAAGAAAGCTTTAAAAAAAATATAACTGATCTTTAAAGCCGAAAACTAAAGAGAAAGAATGAAAATGAAGTGAAAGATGGAACAAAGGATGATTTATAAGTGAATAGCATAAACTATTTATAGTACAAGGGTGACTTAAGGGGATGAACCTAGACAATTTTGCTTAAGCTCAAACATATTTAAATTCAAAATATAATCTTAATTTCAAAAAATGGTTGGCCAAATGTGAAAAGTTTTTGAATGATATGGAGCTTGTGTGGCCGAATGGGACTTTTGCATTAGTCCATTGGTGCCGCTCATGCTTTGGTGTCTTGCCAAGTTAACATAATTATAATTTCAAATGAAAAATTCAGTTGGTTTAAATTCAAATACCAAATCCTCTTGATTCTTTCACTTGGCTTATGACTCTTTTGAATTTAAAAGAGTCTTTATACACATAAATTCTTGCTTTGGCCAAAAATGTAACTAGCATCCATTAGGCTTTTTGGTTCGACTACATATTGGATTGCCATAGTTACCACATTTGCAAGATATGCCATTAAATATGACTTTAAAGAAAAAGCATATCTCATATGTTTACTTTTCTCATTTTCTCTCCATTAATGTAGATTTACATGCTTGACTCAAGATTAATAAGTCTTTATAGGCTTGTAATGTAAAACTTGGATTAAGATAGGAAAAAAGATTTTTTTTAGGCTCAAAACCTTTTGCTTATTTTTGAAACTTAGACTTGAGAACTTTTGAGACTTTATAAGGCAAAGGCATATTTATTTGGATTTTTTTATAGCCATTTTGGCTTTTGCTTTTTTTTTTTTTTTAATCTTTGCACTTTCTTACCACTCTAATATGACTTGTTCTCTTATTTTGTCCCTAAAATGCATAAGCAATGTGGGTTCTATGAGAAAAAGATGGATAATTCTTAAAAAAGTGTTGGACTTATTAATATGGGTAAAAAAGAAAGAAAATGATTATCAAGACTTAAACTAGGTATTAAGGATGATTGTATTCATAGGTGGGCTTGAAAATGCTTAAATGGTCTAAAAATGACCTAAATCACTTCTTGAGTCAAGTACAATTTAGGATTTCATCTCAAGGGTTAAGTAAACAAATTCTAAAGTCATACTTATGCCTTAAATCTTTATGCAACTTTATATTTACATGATTTTTCACAAAAATTAATGCATGTCAAAGATTAAGACTAAAATGCACATAACATGAAAATTAACAATTCCAAGATAGCATACTTAAGACATCATTTCATGTTTTCACTACAGTCATATTTGTCCTAAAATTATACCTAAATCACTCATGGTTAACCTGTTAAAAATTAACTAAGATTGCATTATCATGATTATAGGTATGTTAACTTGGTTTGAAAACAAAGACTTTGCGATTAACTTTTAAAAAAAAAAATTGACAAACGATTTTAGCACTAAAAAGTTCCCTTTCCTACACTGAACTTGCGTAATATTTCATATGGAGCAGTTCAAAATTTTGAGAAAAGGAATACTCCCCTATCTTTGCTTTTTGAGGCCAAATTTTGTACTTTTATTGAGGCATCCTTTAAATCATCCTTATTCCTTAAGAAAACGAAAACAAAAACAAAAATAAGATCAAAGTATACTTGTCCTAAATAAAATTAAACAAATAACAATAAATTGTAAAAATCAACAAGAAAATGTAAAACTAAATAAGAAAATGCAAAACTTAACAAAGAAATGTAGAACTTGTGTTGCCTTCTAAATAGAGCAAGTTTTGGTCAAGCTTGACCTTTCTCTTCCCATAGGGTTACATAATTACCTCACACTTAGCACCAGTATTGACCCATTTAATAGTCTTTCTACTTACCATATTTTCAATAATAAACTCTAAATGGTTATGCTTAGTGATTATAATGAAAATAGATATATGTTCACCTTTAACAATGTCTTCATTATAGCACTTGCTGACTAAGATAGGTGGGTATTGGTTTCAATTCCAGTAAAAAAGGTACAATCATTAAGAGTATAGGTTTTAGCTCTAAGGTGAAAGATTCCTCTATAGGTGATATAATTTGGGTGAGTGAAAAGGATGCAATATCTTCATCTTTTTCATTAGGCTTCATTAAAGGTGTTTCTAAAGATTCAAGCAAATTTTTAACTAAACAACCCTCATCAACCTTGTTATCTACCTTATTCAATTTCAAATCATGCATTTGATCTTTGCAAAGCTAAAAAATTTGCAAAGGTGGACTATAAGACTTAGAAATGCTTTGATTAGGACTAGTGCTATCATCTTCTTGATATTTATGTCCTTTAATCTAGCCAGCATCCTCTAAGGTTTATGTCTACTTAGACTACTCAAGATCACTACACACTTTTAATCAATATCATTTTCCCTTCCGTCATTTCCACTAGGGTCACTACTCTATTCTTCACCTTTTCTTAATGGTTGCTCCTTATAATACTCATCATATTCTTATATAGTCTTAGATTCAGTATTGCTAAATAGGGACTCTTAAAGGTATGTGTTAAGGGCATTTGCTAACAATTAACCTTTCTCTTCAAAGTTCTTAAGACAAGCTTGGATTTGAAGCATGGTAGTGGTCTAATCTTGAAGGATTTGGTTTAACACCTCTTCAATGGAATGTTTCTTTTCTTAGGGTAAGGGAGCATATTGTATAGAGGAATGGTGTTATGGTGGTGGAAGGTCAATTGGATAAGTAATAGTTGAATGGATGTTGTACTATAGGGCTGATTTTGACTATTTTCCCATAGGTAATTAGGCTAACCTTTCTAATCTTGAGTGTAGGTGTTTGAAAAATAATATGATTGGTTATCTTAACACTTATCACTATAAGACGCCCCATTATAAACATGACAATTATCAAATAAGCCTTAAAATGAATGGACATGACTAGGATTATGATTCCTTTCAAGGATATCTATCTTTTTTGTTAAATAGGCTAAATGTGAGGTTATGACTATAAAAAGGTCTAAGTCATACCTTTCAATAGTAACTCTTAGGTCTTGGATTTTGAAATAATGGTTGAATGTAGGAATAATCAAATAATGGTTCCATATAGTCTTAAAAGGTTTTGGCCTACTGCAATAAAAGTCAAACATAAAAGCTAAGAGAGACAAAGCACATTAGAGTAAGAAAATAAAAATCTTGAAAGATGTGTTATCGATATTGGTATTTTAGCACTGATATAATCATTAGCAACGATACCAAAAAACTTGATTGCTGTTTTATAGCATGCAAGTGCATAGGTTACATCAAAGTAAAAAAGTGATGAAGTAGAGTTATCATTCCCTCAAGGATTATATTTTATGTGGGAGACCATGTACCAAAGTGGTTTTTCCTAACTTTATATTTAAAAGATTGAAAAATGATGGAGCTCGTATTGAAAGTAAAACAAAATGTAAAAGCTAAATGGCAAGTTAGACAAGATGGACACTTGATAGCAATGGGATTGGCTCATTATAACAAGAAAAATAAAGAGTAACTTTGCTAGAAAAATGTAAATAAAAGTGACTAAGGAAAACAAAATGTTTGAAAAAATATAAAGGTAACCTTGTACAAACATTTTAACCTAGAGAAATGTAAGCTAATTTGTCACCCTAGCAAAAAAAAAAAGATTTATAAAGTACAAGGGTCGGCCTAGGGGGGATGAACCTAGATAATTTCACTTAAGTTTAAACAAATTTAAATTCAAAATGTAACCTTGAATTTCAAAGGATAATTGGTAGAAAATGGAAAGCTCTTAGATGATTTGAAACTTGGGTGGTCGAAAAGGACTTTTATTTTGGTTTATTTGTGCCGTTCATGCTTAGGTGTCTTACCAAATCAACATAATTTGAATTTTAAATGAAAGATTCAGCTAGTTTAAATTCAAATAACAAATCCCCTTAATTCTTTCACTTGGCTTAAGACTCTTTTGAATTTAAAAAAGTCCAATACCAATTCTTGTTTTGGCTAAACATTTGACTAGCATCCATTAGGCTTATTGGTTTAGCTATATATTGGTCTACAATAATACCACCTTTGCATAAAATGTAAAATAGCAACAAAGTAAATGGAGATCAAAATCAAAAGTAAAAATGTGCTTGAAATGTAAATAAGAAAACTTTGAAGAAAATGTAACTGATCTTGAATTGAAAATAACTTGGAAAAAATAAGAAATGTAGGTTATTTTTTCACCCTGGCAAAAAAAAAATACAATGGAATTCTTAAAAGTTGAAAACTAAAAAGAAAGAATGAAAATGAAGTGAAAGATGGAACAAATGATGATTTACAAATGAATAGCATAACCTATTTATAGTACAAGGGTTGACCTAAGAGGGATGAACCTAGACAATTTCACTTAAGCGTATACAAATTTAAATTCAAAATGTAATCTTGAATTTCAAAAGATGGCTAGTTGAATGTGGAAAGCTCTTAGATGATGTAGAGCTTAAGTGGTCGAATAGGACTCTTGCTTTGGTCCAATTGTGCCGTTCATACTTAAGTGTCTTACTAAGTGAACATAATTTGAATTTCAAATGGAAGATTTAGCTAGTTTAAATTTAAATACCAAATCCTCATGATTCTTTCATTTAGCTTAAGGCTCTTTTAAATTTAAAAAAGTTCTTATGCATACCAATTCTTGCTTTGGTTGAACATTTGACTAGCATTCATTGGGGTTCTTAGTTTGGCTACATATTGGTCTACCATAGTTACCACCTTTGCATGGATTAAGGCTTCTTGCATGCATGGCTGAACAAGCTTTAGTAGACTTCTTGTGCCTTGGTCAAATGTTATCCACTAACTTTGGATAGAGTGCATAGTTTATACATGGTTTCATTCTTACCACCTTTGCAAGTTTTGCATGGATTTTGTCTTTTATGTCCAAGTTGACTAATTTCTTCATGCAAACTTGAAAATCAAGATTTTAACACATTAAAGCATAAAATTTATAAAAATTTTAAAAATTTTAATACTAAAGTGACTTAAGAAAAGTTATAAATTTTACAGTTATCAAGAATAATAATTTTTTTAGGATTAAAATCAAATATTCCATTATGGTATGGACCATAATAGAAAAGGATTTTTATAGGGTCGTCATACATTTCTTTCACATTGGTAGTCTATTATTTGCATTCAATTCAACAATTATTGCATTAGTGCCTAAATATTTGAATCCCAACAGCATTAAGAACTATTGGTCTAGCTTTTGTTAGTCAATAATATATAAATACATTACTAGGATTTTGGCAAATAGGCTTAAAAGACATCTACCTAGGATAATCAGTAATAGCCAAAGTGTTTTTATAGAAAGGAGAAGAATTACAAATAATATCTTAATGGCTTATTTGTCCCCAAGATGTGCTATCAACATAGATTTTCCAAAAACCTTTGATTCCTTGGAATGGAGATTTATTCAGGTAGTTTTGCATGCCATCAAACTTTAACCATAGTTCATAGGCTAGATCAAAAGGTGTATAATTATGCCATGGTACTTTTTATCATTTAATAGTGGACAAGTTAGATATTTTCAAGGAGCTCGAGGATAGGAGTAAGGCAAGGAGACCCATTTTCACCTTATTTGTTTGATTTGGCAATGAATGTCCTCTCAAGGCTCATTGATGCATCGACCATGCTTAAAGTCTTTAACTATCATCCAAAGTGTAAGAAGATCAAGCTAATACACCTATGCTTTGCAGATGACCTCTTGATCTTTATAAAAGGTAATTTGGACTTTATTCTCAAGATTAAGAGAGTATTAGAGGATTTCTACTCCATATCAGGACTTCAACTTACCTATTCTAAAAGTAAGCTCTATCACTTTAGAATGAATAGAAAAAAAATCCTAATAATTCAATAGGTAATTGGATTCAAGATTGGCTTACTTTTAGTAAAATATTAAAGGGTACCACTTATAACCAAAAGACTTATTGAGAGGTTTTCGAGCCACTCATTGACAAGATTACTATAAGGATTAAGAACTAGATCGCTAGGCATTTACCTTATGCTGGTAGATTATAGCTTATCTAGTTTGTATTATTCATTATGAAAGATTACTGGTGTAAGCATTTCATTCTTCTTAAGCATGTGATCAAAAAGATTATTCAGTTATGTTCATGATTCTTGTAGAAAGGAAAAGAAGGCTTGACTAAGGGTGCTAGAATCAGTTGGAAATCTATATGCTTCCCAAAGTCTAAAGCAAGGCTAAGAATCAAGATTTGATATCTTGGAATTAAGCTTGCATTTTAAAGAATATCTAGTCTATCATCACCAAAGCTCATTCATTATGAATTACATGGCTTAAAAAATATGTGTTGAAGGAAAGAAGTATATGGCAGGTATCAACAAAGCCAAACAATAGCTAAAATTGGAAAAAATTTCTTCAAATTAGATAGATGATGCAAAGTTTGTCAAACAAGAGAATAGAGTTGAGATTTGGCCATGTCCAAGGAATTCTTATTCTACTGGACTTATGTGGGAGGAAGTTAGGCTAAACCAAGAAAAGGTAAGGTGGCACTAACTTATATGGTTCAAATAGCATATTCTAAATCACACATTGATAGCTTGAATGGTCATATTTAACAGACTCCCCATTACAAATATGTTGAGAGTTTAGGGAATGAAGGTTGAAGGCATATACTGTCTATGTCAATGTGTAGAAAAGTCCAAGGATCATGTTGTCTTTGAATGTGACTTTGCAAAAGAAGTTTGGTAGAAGGTTCTTCAACCATATAGCATTAGTATGGGACTAGGGACTTAGGCTACAGAGTTAAATTGGGTAGAAAATAAGCTAAAAGAGAGAGCGTTTATTTTTCACTACAGGAAAATGGAGATTTGGTGGTATTTTTTTTGTAGTATTTACTAACAAATGCCGCTAATTATTATGTTTTTACAAATTTAACGATATTGTTTTGTCTAAACACCACAAAATAAACATACAAGGGTGTTTGGAGTATAAAATGCCACTATAATGAAAAATTTAGTGGCGTTTTATAGTAGTAAACACCACTAATATATAAAAATTTAATGGTGTTTATATAGTAAAATGCTGTAAAATGATTATCAAAATTTATTATTTTGAAAAAATAATTTTGTAAAATTTTTTTCAAAATCAAAATGCACTGTTTTTGTTGTTTAGTGACTTTTTATGTAAAAAACGCCTTTAATTGGAAAATTTTAATGGCATTTATAAACACAAAAGTCACTAAGACTATGAAAGTTACAAGGTTTGTTAAAGAAAAGCCACAATGTTACATGATTTAGTGGCATTTCTTATTATAAATGCCACCAATTTTCCCCATATTTAAGGTTTTCTTTTCTCTTTCATGAAATCCATGTTTCATCTTTTCTAAAATTTTCAATTTGTCAATTTCTTCTTCATTTTTCGTGCAACTAGCCAACTTCCTTCTTTTCTACCTCTTTCTTTTCTATCCTTCCGCTCTTCATTCCTTCTGTTACTTTTCTATTTTAACAAGTCACTGCATTGGCAATTTCTACTTTTATCAATACTTTATGGTCCATTAATCAGCATAGGCTTGTCTTTCTAGGTATTTCCTACTTCTATTGGGTAACACATGAACCTATATAAATTAACCACCATATTTTTAAGCTCTGAAGTTCACATTTGTTGAATTACAAGATATTCTCTTAGTAATGTAAGATGAACATTTTTTAAGGTAGTTCACTTTTTATTAGGTTTTGTTTTCTTGGTCTCCATTTATACCAGTTCTAATTGAAAACTACCCAATTTTTTCTTTTTGTAGCTCTCATTTGGTTTCATAGTCTTGTTCTATTAGTAATTATTTAGATAAACTTTAGGGAAAAAGAAGTTTTTAATACTTTATAAGAAATATAAAAAGCACCAAAGTTAGACCCATGATTCACGAGCTACTTAGGTGCTTAGTGAGGCAAATTTAGATGTTGTAATGATCTTTACTTTTGTTAAAGCAAAACAAGGCCCATTTTTTGAACTTACACAAAGCATGCCCCTTTCATTGAGTGTGATGTATGGTTCACTAGGTGTTTGTCTACAATGAACTTACCCTCTATTTTTGCTTCTTGCTTGGTAGGTTGAGTGACCCCCTTTGTTGTTATTGGATGGACTTAGTTTAAATCACTTAATGGAGTGTAATGTCTATTGTTATTGACATTATCATAGGTAATTGTTGAATTCATGAGGCATAAGGAAAGTTTTTTTTTTACCTTTCTCTTAGTATTTAGTTTATTATTAGAACCTAAAAAAATGTGATGGAAGTAATAAATATACTACTTTGCAACTATGCTGGATGTTTAGAAGATATAAAATAATATAATTTCCTAAATTTGCTCTTGAAATTGATGCTCTAATGACTATATTTACATATAATAAATAATTTTTTGTAATGAAATATATAATTTGTTAGTCTTAAATGATCCTTATTTTGAAATGATAAAACATTAAGCTAAATAAGCTTTGATCAAGATTTCGAAAAAGATTTATTTAGTACATGTTCTTAAGTTTTATATTTTGTTACTAAATAAATAATATGATTTTAAAAGTTTAGACAAAACTTTCTTTATGCTTTCTTATTTCTCAAATCAAAAGTATCTTTAAACATTCTTTATTTAAGATTAAATGAAAGTCCAATTTTTGTTTTTAAGGTGAACTTACTCATTTTGGACTTAATATAATTTTGATTATATTGGTTTTGAGAAATAGATTAACTTAAGAAAGTTGTTTTACAAGAACAAAGTTTTTCAACATTGAAATTGTTTTATTTTTCTATGTTAATTCATAAAGCTTTAATATTTGAATTTTATACGGTTGGAAAGCTCTTTGAGTCTACTTTCTAATGCATTAAACAAAATCAAAATCCAAATTTTCTAAGAAAAGATTTTGAATTTTTACTAGACAATTTGCAAGTGTTTAAAAACTATACAATTGGTAGTTTTAACAATTCACTATAATTTGTACATAATGAATTAGGTGATGAATTTTATATGGATAGAAAGCCCTTAAGTTTAGTTTCTAAATCTTCAAACGATTTTTTATTTGGATTTGTGTAACTCAAGATATGATCAAATTAGTAAGTAGAGTGCAAAATAGGAGACATTTACCTAGATGATCAATCCCCTCAGGGAAAGGATTGATTGATTTTTCTTATAGAATGTAGGTTGGTGCTTCTGGTTGAAGAAGGGATCAATCACCCTATTGAAGGGATCGATTACCACCTTGAACCAATTGATCCCCTCACTTAAGGGATCGATCAGGTAGGCATTTTCAAAAGTGTAATTAGTTCCAAAACATGAACCAATCAATCCTTTCATGGAAGGTATCGATCGGGTATGCCTTGGAACAACTCAATGGCTAGTTTCTCACACTTTCAATGGCTATTTTCTTCTCCCAAGCATCCTCAATGGCTAGCTCTTCAATTTTTTTATATATTGGCCATTCCAATACACCAAAAATGTTAATGAATCAATAAAGTAAGATCAAACAAGCCATATATTCATTCTCTTAAAAAAATTAAGAGTTTTAGAGCTTTAAAGTCTATATCTTTATATTTTTTGTATCCAAATCATTCTTGTTGTTCACTCATCAAATTTCTTTGTATCATTACCCAAACACTTAGTCTTTGAGAGGTGTTTTTAGTTTGCATTTTTATTAAGTGATTTTGTAATCAAAAGGTGAGGTATCCTTTTGAATTTATGGAATTAAAAGGTTGCTACTTAGCCTAGAAAATAGAATGTGTAACGTTTCTATCTTAAGCCTTAGAGAGAAAAAGATAGGACTGTAATTTCAATTCAAAAGTAGTGAATTGAAGCGTTGGAGTGGACAATCAAAAAAAGAAAACGTAGGTGCCTTGTGAAGAAAGATTGAACCTCTATAAATCTTTATGTTTAATTTCTCTATCCCTAACTCTCTACCTTGCATTTGGTTTAAGATTATCAATTTATTGTTATTTGCATCATATTTTGCTACTGTTTTTAAGTTTCCATTCAATTACTTTGAAATCATTGTTTGAGAAAAATTTGAAGAAATCCAATTCACCCCCTTCTTGGATCACCATCTTATCTACAAAGCTAATATAATCAAGTTATAAATTTTATGTATTATAAAAGTTTCTTTATTTTCTCCCTATTTTAGCTTGTTACTAGCAACTTTCATGCATTTACTTTAAAATTCAAAATAAAAAATCTTATGCGTTCCTTGGTTTTCTTGTAAGGAAAGTTCTTTGTTTTCTCACTATTTAAGACTTTATTATGCCATTAAAAAGGCAAAACTGTAATTTTGCAATTATATTTTTGTTTTAATGATTTAGATAGCTTCAATACATAATATTACACTTGTTTGAAAGTTTGAACTTGGTTGCCACACTTGATATGCATGAATAAGTTGCGATTTATATTTGTTTAAGATTTTTGTACCATTAAAAGGTAAAAATACAAATTTGAAATTATTGTTTTCTTTAATAGTTTAGATAGTTTAAATACATGATATTAAACTTGTCTGAATTATTAAACTTGGTTTCCACGCTTGATATGCATGAATAAGTTGTAGTTTATATCTGTTTAAGACATTTTTGGGCCGTTTAAGGGCAAATATATAATTTTACAATTATATTTCTATTTTAACAGTTTATATAGCTTAAATACACGATATTAAACTTATTCAAATGATTGAATTTGGTTTCCACACTTAATATGTATGAAAAAGTTACCGTTTATGTTTGTTACTATTTTTTATGCCGTTAAAGGGCAAAAAATGTAATTTTGTAGTTATATTTTTATTTTAAAAGTTTAAATAGCTTTAATACATGATATTAAACTTGTCTAAATCTTTTTGTGTCATCAAAGGCAAAAATGTAAATTTACGGTTATTATTATGTTTTAACAGTTTAGATAGCTCAAATACATAAAATTAAAATTGTTCAAATATTTAAACTTGATTGCCATGCTTGATATGCATGAAGAAGTTACAGGTTGATATGTTTTTAACAATAATATATATTTTTATATAAGAGATTGAGTTTGGTAAAAAAATTGGACATATGAAACTTTTTCTATTAACCAACACGAAAAAAGACGAATCTTATCTAAATGTCGAAACGCAATAAATTGTGATAATTTTTTGGATTCATTTTATATAGAAAATAAAAATTTACTATTTCAAATATATTATGAATTAATTATTAAATTTGATAGCCTTATTTGATTAATTTACAAGAGAAAGCAAAAGAGAAAATGGCCACTGAGATTGAAATAGCATCCAATTGTTCTGTCAACATGCATGACCTGAAAAATAGAATATTCACAAAAATTGCTAGAATAGAAAGACGTGGACGGGCTCGAGGCCTTGGATTGGGTCCAACACCATCTAGCTACTATAAATATAGCTTTCAATAATTTACATTCTCAACAAGTCAGCCTTCGCGAGACATCTCCATATTGAAAAAAAGGTTGCAAACTATGTAACTACATGTTGAGTAAATGAAAAAGAGAAGCAAAGCATGCTAGACTAGAAGAGGAACTTGCTAGAATTAAAGAAAAATGCGCTAGAATGGATCAGGAGCATACAAGATTTCAATAGTTATATGATCGATTTGACACTTTTATGAATTTTATCTAAAACAATTTTCAAGAACCAATCTAGGTGGTCCACCAACTAGGTATTAAATTTAGTAACTATTTATATTTCTCAATATAAAAAATAGCTTTTTTTAAGTGTCAAAACTTGTTTTACTTTATTCAACAAGTTCTTCAGTATGTTAATGTTCATAGTAAAAAAAAGTCCTTCATCAAATGGCAATGCTCCAAGTCTTAACAGTCATCAATTTCATACTTTTTAAATTTCTACTAAATGTATTGAAACAATTTGAATATTATTGTATTAAACTTTGTGATTACATGCATACTACAATAAATTATGTATTTAAATATTTATAATATTTTGTTTATGAATTTTTATTCGTTTTTATTTATTTCAGTACTTTTTTTCTTTAATTATAGTAGTAAGTATTGAAAGAAATAAAAAAAAAAAGGTAAATTTTCTAATTTTACAGCATTTATATTGGAAAACATTGCTAAATGACCAAATTTAGCAGCGTTTTTCCTAGAAACTTTGCTAAATTTAATAGCATTTATGCCAAGTTAGCAGCATTTTTCCCTAAAACGCCACTATATTTTTTAACTTAGGTATAACTGATACTCTTAGCGGTGTTTTTAGTAAACACCATGAATCTTTTAGACCGTTAAAAATTTATAAACACTGCTAAATGTGAAAAAAATTTAAAAAAAAAGTCATTAAAGACCTATTCCCATGTAATGTCTATCATACTACGCTTAGCATGGAATGCATAAATATATATATATATATATATATATGATATGGAAGGAAGGGAATAGTCAATTTTTTAAGCAAATAGAAAAGGCTTCAGCACAGGTGATGGATCCAATCAAGGATGCTGTTAGGACTAGGTTGCATGGGCTTAATTGGATTGCTGAGAATGTTATTAATAAATACCTTTACGATGCATGGAGCCTTAATATTATTATGCCAGAATAGGTTACTATCTTGAATACATTGATAGTAAAATTTTATTCTTTGATTACTTGTAAAGTTGTGAATTATTTTTTTCTGTAGCATATCGCTACTAACTTAGATGAATGAAATTACAAATTTATCCAAAAAAATAATAAATTTTGCTAAAATATTTAATTTCATTAAATTTTTTTTGGTACATAAAAGGGGAAGGTAGTCTTAGTTGAAAATTAAGATCTTTATGTCCTCTTAAAAACTCTCTAGCAACCACATTAAAGAATTGAGAAAATTTTCATTAAATTTTATCATTATACTTTTAATTTTATAGTCTTTCTTGGCATAAAATTATAAAATTTATGAAAATTTTCTATTTGTATTCATGAAATATTTCTGTTTCATTAATTTTTATTCAAAATTAAATGAAAGTGAAATGGCATATTTGCTACTTGCATTATCGAAATAACTTGTGAAATATTTTAATTCTATTATTTTTATTGAAAAGTTAATGACATTGATAGTATAACAGCACAAAATTCAACAAAATTAATTAATAATAAAATATTTTAATAGTTAATTATTGGGTTTGAGCCCTGCCAATAATCGTTTATTGAAGTTATTTCGAATACATGACCTACAAACATTTATTTTAAGCTGTCATGTATGACATATCTTGTCATAATCTGAAAGATTAAACATCTTATTTACTCCTGAATTTTTTTCGTAAAAAAAAAAAGTAAATTATGATATATGATAAACTTCACTTAAATCTATTATTATAAAAAAATTATAATATTAATAAAGAACGGTGCTCCTTTTGTTTCGAATCAAATGTTCACTTTTCTAATGTCACAAAGTTTAGAAATTAGGTATTTGATATTTGCTTTACAATTATTATCCTAAATCACTTTAATTGCTAGATTTCGGGTAATCTAACATTACCGGAGGGAAAGTGTTTCTCATCTAAATCACTTTATTTGATAGATTTTAAGTAAAATTAAATTCATGTGTGTATTCCAGTCGTGTTTGATTAAAGAAATGTAAAATTATTTAATAATGTTTTTTATTATATTATCTTTAGTTATATTATTATATGATATCACATTAATAATACATGAATGACAGTTATATTTAAATTATTTATTTATATGTAAATAGTTTATTTAATATTTTATGAAATTAATAAAAATTAAAAATTATTATTTATATATCAAATAGAATTCATTTTTTATTTTTAAAGCGTAATATTTCTTAAATTTTTAATCATAGGAAAGAAAACTACATTTTTTATTTTTTTTAAAAAAAAGTCTTTTCTTTGAGTTTTTTTATCTTAAAAATTAATAAAATTATTTATTATATATATCAAATCTTTTGTCTTGGTTTTTTTGGTCTGTAAAGATATAGAACAATGAAGATTCATTGCCAACCCCACCTTGTAAAACCACAAATATACATCCTCAAACCACCCTTATCTTCATGGCTCCCATGTTTCTTCTTCATTCATTTGTAATTTAATCGAAACCCTACCTTTCCACAAGCGTCATGAACCACTCTACGGCCTCGGAGATTCTTTTGAAATTAAAGGGGTTGAAGATGAGGGTTGCGTGCGGTGAGAGAAGACAAATGGGGTTGTATCTTGAAACTTTAGTCCAATGTTGTTAATTTTATTTTGATACCAATCGTACTGGTCAATAAGCTTCATTATATTAAAACATGATACATCCTTGGTTTCGGTGCCCAAACTTAATAACTTCTATGTATTGTGCGGGATTGTATCATAAGAGTTGGTTTCCTTTTTAATATTGAAAGTTTCTTCTTTTACGTGAGACAAAGAAGAAGTTTTAATTTCCAAGGGAAAAAATTATGTTTTTATCTTAAAAATATAATTTTATTTTTAGATTTTTTAAAATAATAGAGTAAAAAATTACATTTTTAAGATAAATATATAATCTTTTTCTTATATTTATTTTTTAGGATTAATTATAGAGAAACGACTATGTTTTTTATCTTAATAATGTAATCTTTTTTCGGAATTTTTTTTTAATAATAGGATAAATGACTATGGTTTTACCATAAAAAAATTTAATCTTTCCTTAGATTTCTTTCTTTTGAAGATTACTCACAGAAAAAAGACGTTTTTAAGAAACGTAATCTTTTTCTTGATTTTTTTTTAAGATTTAAAAAGTAGCTTTATTTTATTATATCTTGGTATTATTTTAATTTTTATAAAATAAAATAAATGACAAAAATTATATTTATTTTGTAATTTTAGGAGATTAGAAAGATAATATCATCTAAAAATAAAATTAAATGAGGGTAATGAGATAAAATTTTTATTTTTCCTCCAAATCTAAAAAAATATTTAAAAAAAGAAAGTTTTTGATTTTACTATTTCCTCTTTTTTGACATTATGAGAATTTTAAAAAATTTCAAAAAATATATTCTGTGAAATAAATTAAAAAAAAAAAAAAACTTACTTTTCCCCTATCAAACGCCAATTAAAACTTGTAAGAATTAGGAAGAGCCACCCAAAATTAGTTTTTCAACGAAAGACACCATTGAAAATGGAAAAAGTGTTTCGTTTTAGCTGGCTTCACATTATTTTGAAATATCCCAAAATAATAAAATGGACAGTAATTTGGAATGAGGTAGTTGTAATTTTTAATATTAACAAGTAGAAGAAATTATTTTGAATCAGCTTTAATTTCGTGCAAGAGTGGTAATTTTATTTTTATATTGTTACTTTGTTATATCAATTTTTATATAATTAAAAACATAAAATTATGAATTTATTAAAAAATATATTTTAACTTTGAGTTTGGGAATCCTCGATATGATTATGTATTACTTAATAAAAAATTATTTTATGCATTAAGTAATAAATGAAATAAATATATTTTTTATTAATAAATTATTCATTATTCAAGTATTATTCATGGTTTGTAGTAAATTATCTAACAACATTTTTCAATATATATTTTAGTAAGGGTTGCAATTAACAGTTCTAATCGATTTAATAATGAACATTTATTTTAAATGATTGAATATATTAATAAGTTTATTACTCAAATAGTTAATAAAATAATTGTTTTAAGTATTTTAGCATATGATTATTTTTTATTAAAGGAAAATAAAGAAATTTATTAGTTATTACATAAATTGGTGTACTTCTTAAGAGAGAATTTTTTGTTAAAAACACATATTTTTACATAGGTATTAAAAAAGATTAAAGGTATGTGTCAAAAGATAAAACGAAATTTTAAAAATTATTAAAAAAATCATAAAAATAAGTAATGTATATACTCTTTGAAAAAAAAAAGTTACAAATTGAAATAAAAATTAATATAACTCATACCATTTATAGGTTTAACACCTTAAGATAATTGTTGGATTGATATATCTATATCGATATATATATATATATATGTATGTATGTATATAAGTAAAAAGTAATACTTCTTTATATATATATATACATATAATTTTTCTTTTGATATTATAAATTTAGGCATTATCATTTTTCTAAAAAAATATTTAATTATTGGATTTGATAGTTAAATTTGATTTATGTAATAGTTAAATCATATATTAGAATTTTCTTATATACCGTTAAGATAGATTGTCTATTCTGTTTACATAAGCATATTTTATATGGTATTTTTGTACCTTGTAATATAACATATAAATATGATTGTATAATTACATGAAATAATTTAAATATATTAATTTATAAGTTCTTGAGAACTTTCAAATTTTATATTTTGATATAATTGTTTGCTAAATGAGATATTAGATAAATTTAATTTTTTCTATCGAACTAGGTAACTAGGATTTGCAAATGCAAATGAGTGTCCACAATTGTGCAAGTTGGCTAATAATTATCTGAAAGAACCCAAAAATTGTGAGGTTAGTGTTTATGTTGAGTTGTTTGAGACTAAAAACACAAGAAAAAAAAATGGTTAACAGCAAAGGCTGAATGATGGTTTTAGCGTTTATATCTAACGTTCAAGTTAGAAATCAATCTAAGAGTAAGAAGAAGAAAAGAATGAAATAAAAGCTTAAGGCTTTTAGAATTCAAAATGGGTTTAAAATATCTGGATGATGCTATTTATATCTATGTGATAGGGAGTTTAGACCTAGGCTACCTAAGATCAATTGTAGAAAACTAGAGTTGACCTTGTAGGCCCGAGTTAAGTTAACAGTCTATTATCCATTAAAGGCACAACAAGTCAGCATCCCAAGGCACTAGTTTGTAGGTCATTAAGATGGCTGAACTGACATGAACATTGAGAATTCAAGTCGGCCTGACACTCAACTCGGCCAAAATGACCAAAATACCCCATTTTCTTAGTTAACTTATACTAATGGAAAAAAAGTCCATTTTGCATTTTGGACACTAAAATATCCCTAACATTTTGTCCCCCACCAAGCAATCTAAGGTGTCACTGATAAAGATAAGGTTAATTGATCTATCATTATTTGGATCAAGCTATTAATTGAGTGTGGATTTTCTTTGGAGCTTTTGTTTGATGATTACTGTAACCTCAATCTACCAAGGTGGTAAACGAAAAAAACTGACATGAATAAGGATGTAGCATTATTTGGGTTTGAGGTGATATGGTCGATGTGTGCTAGTATAAGGTGACCAGTATCACGCTCCTCCTATATATAACATACCTAATGTCTTGTTATGTTTGTAGCCAATGCGGTACTTATGAATCTTTTGTAGTGGATTGCATAAAGTCCAACATGATACAACATGTACGACAAGGTGGTACTAGCATGTTTTACATTATGAGTTCTGTATAGTGTATTAATGGATGAACTGAGATGCCTCTTATGCAAATTCATTCAAATCTGCATTTATCAAGGAAAAAGAAAATTTGGCAACCTTTTGAATTAAGGTTTAATCTATAGCATTTATTTGATTTGGGACTTGGCTAAATAAGAGGCCCTCTAGGGTCTAATTTTCTTACTACCCAAACATCCAAACTCTCAAGCTGACCAATTTTAACCAACTTTAAAATCTTCTAGCCTACTTTCATCCAACCTTCCTCTTCTCAAACTCTTTAGCAAGTTTTTTTTCCCTTTAATTATGTCTTTTGATTTTAGCATGTCTAACAATTTCAGGGTAAAATAAGGAAAGGTCAGCTCAACCAATAAGTTTTCCTTTTAGATGTTGAAATCCTTTATGTCATTGTAAGAAAGGACTAACGTCGAGTTACCTACTAGTTAAATTTGATGTCTATTGAAAGCCAAAAACAAGTGAAGGATAATGCCCGAGCAAAGGGAAATGGTTTATCATGGGATAGACAAGTTTCTTGCTACAATTGATTCTAACCTCCAAAACCCTCTAATCTCAGTAGCCATGGTCAATTCGACTCTTTTGTCTTTTTTTGTACTTCTTCTGGTCCCTCTCCAAATAATTCACACCCTTCTTACCTTTATTCTTTTTCCCAACTTACCAATAATTCAAGCTCAAAGTTTAGCTCTAGCTCTACCTTTAAGTTTAAGGAGTCTTTTAACTTCTCTTCAACTTTTTCTTCCTCTAACATAGTGAATGTCCCAGCCCTTATTTAGGCTTAAGGGCCTACTCATTTATTACAAATCAAATAGTCTGGTGATAAGGTTTCTAAGATTGAGCATGCTTAGGACTCTAAATAGGCTAAGGCTCCAACTAAGCCAAAAAAGAGGGTGAAGGTGAAGTAAAGGAAAAGGCTATTGAAGACGATGATGATGAAGATGTTGCCTCTTTTTATACCCTCTGTCCTCTAACTATAACCCCCTAAAAAGGTGATAAAGAGCTTAAAGGGTAAGGCCAATTTCAATGACTATTCTAACTTGTCTTTGTTTATCATGTCTTCATAATGAAAATCAAATTTGATTTTTCTAAAGAGGAATACAGTATTATGATGTAGACCTCCAATGATAGGATCACTATCGTTTTAGAGTTCAAGAAAATTTGGATATATTAGGACTCTATAGTGGCCAACCTTAAATTTTCTTTGTATTTTTTATTGTAAAGCTTCTTTTATCTTATAATTTAACTATCACTCAGTTCACTCCAAAATTTTTTGAGTGTATAGTAAGATTCATTATTCTTTGGAAAGAATTAGGTCTTTTCCCTTTTGTCCCCCTCTTCAAGAAATTTTTTATGGTGAAGAAGTATTCCCATGATAAGAGTTAATTTTATCTAATAGCAAGGCCCTCGAAAAGGATTTTTGCCAACTACCCAAGCTCAATAAAGACCTAGAAGGTCTTCTTCCTTTGTATAGAAAAGGTTAAAAGGGTTTGGCAAATTAATAATAGCTTAAGCATTTTTTAAGAAGCCAAGACTAGCCCCTTAACTATAAATGAGCTTAGTGCTCAGGATATAATAAACAACTTTCTCAAAAAGGGAAGTTAATAATTGATCCTTATAAGCTAACCTCTCTTAATGTAATTAAAGAGGCCAAGTACTAGGATAGGTGCTTACTAACTTTTCATACTGAGTTTGCTTTGTTAATTTTGTTACTAAATCTTACATCGATTTTTATTTTGCAGACGTGTTTAGCGTCATTGCAAGTGGTTTTAATATGTCATGCTTTGTACAACCTCCCAAAGATGAAGAAAAGGGCAAAACCTTTCCTCAACTTGATGGCGCTTGTAGATAACCTATTTAGTCTAGTGCCTAAACCAATTGGGCTCGAACTTGCTTCAAACCCAATTATCAAATTTTGGATTTTTCTATTTATTTGTATTTTTTATTTGTCATGTTTATTTTATCTTTATTGTTATTTATCTTTTTGGTTATATTTATTGGTGAATACCCTTATGTGAAAGTTGCAGACGAAGCTTTGGAATGCTCTTAGAGATATTTTAAGATTGCCAATGCCACATATGTAACTAAAGAATCTAAATTGTATTCACCGCTCCTATCCACTACTACTTAAATAGTTGTCAAGCAACTTACTAGAATAGGATGGCAACCTGGAACCAAACTGGGGAAGAATCTGCAAGGAATCATGGAGCCACCAGCAATATATGATAAGAAAGACAAATTGGCTTGGGATATAAGCCAACAAGATGGGATAAAATGAAAATGATAAATGAAAAGAAAGAAAAAAGACTCTTGCACCTTGCATTTTAAAGTAGTGCAGTTCTCCGTAAAATGGCTTGTATTTCCACAATAATAATTACAATGTGCATTTAGATCGTACCATTTAGAATACGAAGATTTTAATGGTTCTCAAAAAACATTATTTATTTAGTTTAATTCTATTTATCTTGTTTTCTTATCTTCAATTATCTAATTATTTAAAAATAAAAGGATAAAACCAATAATAAAAATATTAAAAAAGATAAAGGCTTGGCTAAGTTTTTAATAATTTTGAGAATTAAAGATAATATTTTGGTGATAATGCATAACTTTGGCAGTTCAATTTGATATTAAACTCTTATCTCTAAGAGGCTGTTGACCCTATATAAACCCATGAACTGAAGAAAAAAGGGAACATTTCTCAATCACCATCTTCATCATCACAAACCAAAGAAATATCACTGCCTTCACCAATACCTCATTTTCACAAAGCACTGGTCCATCATTGCCATAGGGCCACCACAAATACTTCTCTGCCTCCTATTCTACCGACCAAACTCCACAATTGCCCATCGTCATTATCACCACACGGTCAATAGCCTAGACCTTTCACAATAGAACAACCACCCACTGCCACCCAAACTTTTATTCACTAGCCTTACCATCAATTCAACCTCATAACCGATCACACCCAAAACCAAAACTCAAAGAAAACCCACAAAGCTTACAAAAACACAACTCACACATAAATACACAACCGCTAAAATACACCATTTCTGCACCATACTCGACAACCTACATTATCGCTACTACCAAACAAGACCATCAGTACCATCATCATCCATACCCCAAAAAGACCACCATAACACAAATCCTATACCCGAACCTACCAAATAGAAGCACAGAAACCCAACACAAGAGCAATAACAATTTCATGAACATACAAAACATTCAAGCACGCAATGCAATACGGAAGAGAGAGGCGTAGTTTTATGAAAAAATAGAATTGATGAAAAGGGCAACGAGTTCCAACACCCAAAAAATGCCAGGATCCATAGAAACAATGGCAGCATGGGCTTTGAAAGGTTTTCGATCTTGATTTTCTTTAATAGCTTTGGTCAACAAGGCAAGGAAAGAATAAACACAAGAGAAAGAAATGAGAAGAATTCGTTGCCAGTGTCAAGCTCAACGGTGCACGTGGCTAGTAAAGAAGCAACCGGTCTTAGTTTGCTTCGATGAAAAAGTGAAAAAAGATAAAAATAGCAATGAAGAACCATGGTGCCTTATTTTATTCCAAAGGCCCACGTGCTCATAGACTCCAATTCCCACTTTGGTACTTATTTGTTTTTTCTTACTTATTTTATGATTCTTTTATTTCTTATTTAGTCACTTATTTTTCTTTTTTTGATATTTAGTCACTTTATTTCATGGATAGTTTTAGGATAGTATTTTTATTATTAGGTATGGATAAAGTATATACTATCAAATAAAAAATTCAAATAAAGTTTTTTAAATTATAATAAATGATTGAAAATCTAAAAATCAAGAATAATTGATTTTTAGAAATTCCTAAGGTAAAAGTTTTCTTTTAAATTCTCTATAATGATGAAAATTTTAAATGAAAATTTTAATAAATGATAGTTTACATTTATTTTTAAAATAAAAAATAATGTAATTCTTAAAAATAAATAAAATGCAAATAGGAATGTCAAATTTTAGGGTGAACCCAATAAAACTCTAAGAAATCAAGAATGGTTGATTTCCTCATAAATCTCTAGGCGAAAATTATTTCTATGTATTTTCAAAATACTAAAAAATTTAAATATATTAGAAATAAAACTTAAAAAAATAAAAAATAAATCTTAAAGATGAAATTCTAAGTAATCGTAAATTTATGATAATTTAACAAATTTTTAGGTGAGAAAATATTTTTTAAATTAGGTTCAAATGGTAGAAAATTCAAATATATTTGGTAAAGCAAAATTTAAAAAAAAATAAATGATTAAGTTTTTTTTTTACAACAAAACCTCTTAAATATTTTTTAGGTAATGAAATATTTTTAAGAATTCTACCATATTGATAAAGAAATCTAAGAAATTATTTTCAATATTTAAATATCTAATAGAAGACCATTAGATCCATAGACCCTTAGGATAATTTATAATTAAGTGGTACCATCCTTGTACAAGTGTGTAGAGGTGTTATAACCTTCCCCGTACGTAACTAAACTCTCAAAATTAGTTCTAAAAATGCAGGCAAAAACTTTTTTTTTTTTTGGACCCTTAGTTTAGTTTAGGATATCTTTAAAAGGATAGATTCATTAGGTAACCAATCACACCTAGATAAAAAGGATTAGTGACGACTCCTAAGTTGTGTTTAGCGATAAGTTTATGGATCTATAAGTTATGACAATTTGATAACTTCGATAGGAAAAATAGAGAGTCAAGCCATTAATTAATTTTAAATTATCCTATCTTTTGGTTTGATTGGTCTTAAATATTGATTACTTTTATTTGCATTACTAAATCTATTGTTTTATTTTTTCACTTAGCTTGGGAAAATTATGAATAAAGACATATGTGTTCTTTCACACACACTATCATATGCATGTGTATCACATGAGCTCTACACTCAGGCTCCATTCCTTTTAGAAAAGAGTAAAGTACTTACGCTCTTGTGAGATGATAATCTCTATAATAACTAGCGAAATACTCCCATTCAAATTGAGTCATTTTTCGTTGGTAGCCTGTGATGGGTAATGATTAGAGTGCCTTATTAGACAATAGTAAGGAACAATTTCAAAACGTTTAGCTTGATCCGACATCCTAACCAAGCATATAGTAAACTTAGAGAACTCATGTTTAAGCTATGTTGATCAATTAAGTAGAACATGTTTTTGTATTAATCTTGTATTTATTGATATTTTTGCTTTTGTTGATATAATTTCGTAGTTTAAATTTATGAAAAAATTTTAAAAAGATTTTTTTTAAAGGAAAATGTGAGATTTTTAGTTGATTTTTTTTTACATGCATTTATACAAGCATTATTTTACTTGTCCTTGTATATATAAAAGAAAATTGGATTGTCAATCTAGGGCAACTATACTTTTTTTTTTAGTTTTCATTCAATTGAAAGTGAATTCTTTTTTATTATATACATTATTTCATTTTGCTCTCACCAATTTTGTATGTAATTTTGAATATGAATTTTTTATCTACATTATGTAATGGATACATGTGTTTGCATTCATGAAAACATCTCTGTAAGTACATTATTTCATTTGTAGAACAATCTTAGCTATCTTAGATAACTAAAAATAATGAACCATTGGTTGGCATACATGTAATTGTACATATATCTTTTCATCCATATAAACATTTTTGTATGTACCTTATTTTAATTATTTGAGGTAGTTTTTACTTTTTTTAGGATTGCACATAGTCTAATTGGAAATGAATTTTTTTTTAGTGCTTAGATGCATTTGTACGTGTATTTTTAATACATGTAAGAATCCTTGTATGTACATTATTTTGGGGCAATTTTGTTTGCTTTAATCTTGTACATAGTCTAATTGGAAATGAATTCTTGTTTTTTTCCTATGTATTGCATACTTGTAATTGTACGTAATTTTTTCATCTGTGTAAACATTTTTGTATGTACATTGGTTTATTTATTAGGGCAATCTTCATTCTCCTTAGTTTTGTACATAATTTAGTTGAAAATGAACTCTTGCTTTATTTGTTTTAAAAAGCATTTTAAGCATTGCAACATGTTACCTCAAATTGAAAAGGATTTGTAAATATTGAAAGTTGTTTTCCTTCATCTTTTGAATTTCAAATTGTTTGACAATGGAAATCCACATGATTTTTTTCTTTAATTAAAGAAAATGATTTAAAAAAATCCTTATGATAGCAACCTTGTGGGAATTGGTGATTAGTGTCAAGAATGAACAAACCTAGTCATTCCACTAAAGAACCACACTACTTAGAAAGCTTGAATTCTTATTTTTCATAAACCTTATTTTCACTTGACCAAAACCATGATCTTCATTAAAGCTATAGGTAATGAAAGGGATGATTAATTTGTAAAATCATTTTAAAAATTCTTTGTTAGTCAGTACATGAGGCACTTTCTTAAAAGATTCTAAATAGTGGTAGTTTGATAAGTGTTAAAACTATTTCAAACACATCAATACCCAAGTTCCTTTAAGAAATCCAAATCCTTTAGTTCTTTCATTAGGGGTAGAATGACTAAAGAGCCTTATTTTCTCAAATATCCTTAACCCATATCTTAACCTATGCATAATATCTTTTCTTTTTATTGGTGTGACATTTATTGTCATTGAATGATGATTGTATGAACAACCTGAGTGGACTTGAAATAAAGATTGTTACATTGGGCCTTTGCTTGATTGAAAAATTGATACGGTGCAGTCTGAGCATGAATTGCAAAAAAAAAAAGAAAAAAAAAAGAAAAAAGGATGAAAAAAGTGTTAATTGTAATATCATGCATGTGACATATTTAAATAAGTCCAAAATTAAAGAGAAAAGAAACTCATCTCCCAGGAATTGTTTTTTAATGGAAGTATCCATGTTTGAAATGATAAATGGTCATTTTCATTATTTCTTTTACAAAATAAGAAATCGTATATTTGATTACCCTTTTGAGCATATTCTTTTTTCTTTTAAATAAACTTTAAACAAGGATCAACCTCTATATTGGGGGGCAAGCTCAAAAAAAGATCTCATCAAGATGGCATTGGATCTATGTTAAGTGTTAAGAAATATGCCTTATGCTTAGGGGTGAGTTTGAAGTAAACTGAGTTTCAAAAAAAGAAAGAGCAAAAGAAATGAGAACAAAAAAGAAAAAAATTTGAAAATATGAAAAAACATGTTTGGGAAATGGAAAGGACATGTGTCTTTGTTAAAAGAAAATAATCCTTGGTTGGATGACCTTTAAACACATTTTTTGGTCCTATTATCCTTTCTCTTTAAACCCTAAACCTTGGCCTATGTTACATCTTTCAAAAAGTCCTTTTTGATCATGCATGGATACTTAAGTTGGAGAGTTTGTTCTTTAATAAATCATTACAATTTGATTTTGGATGAATTTTAAATTTTCAAATGCATGGTGAAACAATTCAAAAGAAAACAAAAAAGAAAAGAAAGAATGAAGCTCTAGGGTGAAAACTCAAAATAGGTAGTCTAGAGCAAGATTAAGATCAATTCATGCATAACAACAAAGTGAAGCAAGAAGCCTTTGAAGGAGATAGAGCTTGAATGAATAAATAAACATTGAAAAGCTTTAAGAAATCTAAGATCAGTCAAACTTTGAAGAATTGTTATGAACTTGAACTTTTTCTTCTTTTTCAAAAATTTTGAACCTATCATTTTTCGCATTGACATTTGTTAAAATACCACATATTAAAAAGTTCAAAGGGTGCCAAAGTGAATTGCACTTTAAAATAAATCTGTCATTTATGGGCCTTAATAAGGAAGCATTGATTTCCTCTTTTTATCTTATAGCATAGCCAACTTTGATCGCCAAGATCTTGATGTACTATTTTAGTCTTTTGAATAGACCAAATTGTGATTCACCCTATTCTTTCTTGGTAATAATCATTGGTTCCCAAAAGATTTGATCACATGTTTTAAAACAAAAGTGAAGAATTTATTCATTTTCATTTTGATCATAGAAAATAAGTTACGTAGGGTAATTTTCTATTGCCATTCAATAAAGTTTAGAATGAGAATATCAACATTTTTGTAGAAATGAAGTTCTAACGACCATTTTGGATAAATTACTGCTACAATTTTTTTATAAGTTCTGAAAACCAAAACTCAAATTTGATTTGTTGCATTGTGATGAATGAAAGATTATTTCAAGACTAATTAGACAAGAATGATTTACTGGGGCAAAACAAATTCTTTGTTTTGATAATTGCATTTGTCTCATTGTTTGGACATGCATCTGCATCATGTAGTGAATATTTGACTCATGGTTTAGAGTATGACATCACATTAGAAGATAAAGTGGGATTCTTTTGGACATCATCAAACCACCCCTAAATAAATCATAACATTATTGTTTGTTAGTATTATGCAACCCTTTACTTAGAGTGTGGAAATAATGAGAATTTACCATTTTTTGATCTATTAAAACCACAAGGATCAAAGAAATACTTCGATTTGGATAAGGCTCTCTCAACAAATACACAATAAAAAAAAGTAAGAAATATGTAAAGCAAACATAAAAATGTAAGTGCCACAGATCCCTAACTATTCATTCTTAAGAGCATGTATTTATTAACAAATCCAAGCAAAACAACCACTAATTAAAAGCAAAATTTTTTATAAACTTTAAATAAAATCATCTAGAATTTCAAACATATCGGCTAACAAATATCAACAGGCATAAAACTTTAGAAAAATAATAAATACAAATAGAAATATAACCAAAAAAAAAACCTCTAGCTACATATAATAATTATTGATATTATGTTTGCATAATGAATTATTGCATGATAATTAATATATTTACATATGATTATATTTGATTACCTGATAATTAATATATTTGTATGATATTATATTTTATTGCATCATATTTCTACATGATAATTATTGCATAATATTTTATATTATTGCATGATAGTTTTACATAATAATTCTTTGCATGATATTTAATGACGTTGATATTTGCATGATTATTGCATGATGATTGATATTACGGTATGATCATTAATATATTTGCATGAGATCTTATATTATTGCATATGATTTATTGCATGATATGATTCTTATAATGGCATGATATTTTTTATTATTGCACTAATGCATGATTGCATGATTTGATTTTGATAAAAATTTTGTATGACCATGTTGTGCAAATAAATAAGATGATTGGAATTAATAATTTGCATGATTAAACCATCTTTGATAAGATTGTAGTAAAATAACACATAATTAATTTGATACCAATTTTGGGCGTAATGGGGTGCTAATATCTTCCTTACACATAATTGACTCCCAAACCTTAATTCTATTGATGTAGACCAAAACTTATTCTTTTTAAGATCCATTGGCTTACGCTTAGGATAACCTTAAAAGGAATAGATTCACATAGGTGACCAATCACACCTAGATAAAAAAAATGGTGGTGACTCATTAGTTTTTGTGTCTAAGGGGTAAGTTCTCTCAACCTAAACATTATGACAGTTTGGCGACTCTACTGAGGATATTAGAAAGTCAAGCCATTAGTTAGTTATATGCTATCTTAAGCCTTACTTTGATAGTTTTTATTATGTAATTATTTATGTGATTTTTTACTTGTTTGTTTTACAGATATTATTTTTTATTCACACCTATCTATTTGATTAATCAACATGTCCCTTTACACACACCACACTTACATTCATGCATAAGCTCTATACGCAGGTTTTATCTTTTATTAGAAGGGAGCAAGTACTTACACTCTTGTGAGGTGATAACCTCTGTGTAAGCTAGCAAAACTCCCACTCAAATTAAACCTTTTTCATTTGAGCATATAATGGTGGGCAAGGATTAGGGTGCCCAACTAATCTATAAAGGATGATAATGTTGGGAACAATTTGAGAGCCTTTAAAGTGTTAGACCTTTGAACCCAATATGTAAATAAATCCTAAATATCTGAACTTAAGTTGAAGCCTTGCCCTTCCCTTTGTTAGAAAACCCTTAATAGGACACATGATGAGACATTTATTCTGCTTGTAAATTTATATATTGTTTCTTGTATATATTATGTGCATATTAACCCTTTTATATTTTTCCTTATATATATTATGCTTACTAACCTTTTTCTTTTACTGTATAAAGATGCATTTACATCCTTAAATCCTTCTTATTGCATTCATGCATACATGCATTCATTCATGCATTATTTCATTTTACTTTTTCATATATTAAAAGATGTGAATGCTTAATTATAAATTAAAGAGTATTTTTTTCAAGTTTTTACATAGTTATGAATATGAATTTTTGTTTTTACTATGTATTGCACACTTGTAAACATTTTTGTATGCGCATTATTTCATTTGCCTTTTCAATTTTCTACATAGTTATGGGTATAAATTCTTGTTTTTCACTATGTATTGAATACATGTATTTGCATTTACATTTTTATCCATGTAAACATTTTTGTATGTACATTATTTCATTTGTTCGAAAAATCCTTTGCCTTTTCAATTTTGTATATAGTTTTGAATATGAATTCTTGTTTTTCACTATGTATTGCATACATGTATTTGCATATAAATTTTTATCTATTTTTGTATGTACATTATTTTATTGGCTTAGGAGAATCTTTGTATTTTCAATTTTGTACATAGTTATGAATATAAATTCTTATTGTTATTATGCATTATATACTTGTATATATATTTTTATCCATGTAAATATTTTTGTATATATATTATATTATTTGTTTAGGGCAATCTTTGCCTTTTCAATTTTGTAAATAGTCGTGAATATGAATTTATTGCATATATGTATTTGTATACACATTCTTATCCATGTAAATATTTTTGTATGTATATTATATTATTTGTTTGGGGCAATCTTTGCCTTTTCAATTTTGTAAATAATTGTGAATATTACGACATTGCATACATGTATTTGCACATAATTTTATCCATGTAAACATTTTTGTATGTACATTATTTCATTTGTTTAAGGCAATCTTTGGTATATAAATATGATTTCTTGTTTACATACAAGTATTTGAATATATTTTTTTAATTTAAAATTGTTTGACAATAAAAGTCCACATGATTTCTTTCCATGATTGAAAAATGTGCTTTTTAAAAAAAAATTTATAGAAATAATCTTAAGAGAATTGGTGATTACTATCAAGAATGAACATACCCAATTGTTTCAATAACCATTACATACTCCAACTCAATTGTACACCACACCATCACAAAGCCTGACTTTTTAAGTCCCATAATCTTAATTTTCACTTGACAAAGAGGGATTTTCAAGTCAATGATCTTCACTAAGGCTATAAGCAATAAAGTTTGAAAATTTCTTTGTAAGCCAATACATAAAGCTCTTTCTTAAAGATTCTAGATTTTGACAATTTGATAAGTGTCAAGACTATTTCAAATATATCACTACCCATGTTTCTTCACAAAGCCTAAACCATCCAATTTCTTCCTTGAGGTAGAATTATTAAAAAGATCATATCCTCTTAATATCATTGTTTGACACCTTGACTTATGCAACATTCTTTTTCTCTTTCATTCATTGCCCTAAAATTTTTTTTACCCATATCGTGGGCCAAATTTACCAAAAAGTCAAATTATCCAATTTTCTCAATGTCTTTTCCTGTGGATGAAATTGATTTTATCTCTTGGTATGAGTTGTGAAAATGAAGATTGTTACATTGAGACTTTATTGATGTAGTAAGATGATATACTTTATGCTTAAGTTGCCAAAAAAAAAAAGCAAAAGAAAAATAGAAAAAGAATTGATTGTAGCATCATACATATGAGATATTCAAAAGATTCCAAAATTAAAAATATAATCTACTATTAAAAATTATTTTTCAATAGAGGTATTTGTATTTGATATGATAAATTATCATATTTAATATTCCCTTTACCAAAAAAAAATCCATTTGCTACCCCTTTTAGGCCTATTGAATTTTCTTTGAAAGAAACCCTAACCAAGGATCATCCCCACACTAAAGGGTAAAATTTGAAAAGTTTGTTCACATAAAAGAAAGGTGAAGGTCTTTAATGATTTTAAGGGCAAAGCCTTTTCGTGCTTAGATCTTTTTTGAAAAATGTTGAAAATTACAAAAAAAAAGAAAAAAAGAAAAAGAGAAAGAAATGAAAATTTGGAAAGAAAAATGTCATTGAAAAACAAAATGATCCTTGGTTTGATTACCTCTAAACACGTGTTGAGCCTATTTATCCTTTCACTTAGAACCCCAAACCCTAGCCTACGTTACGTCCTTTGAAAAGTTCATTTTGATTAAATGTGGATATCTAAATTGAAAATTTTTCCTTTAGAAAATCACCATCACATTTTAATTTTGGATGAATTTTGAATTTTCAAATGCATGATGTCATAATCAAAAAGAAAAATGGAAAAAAAGAAAAAAAAAAGATTGAATAAAGCTCTAAGGTGAAAACCCAAAGGACAGTCTAGAGTAAGATTGAAAGCAACTCAAGCAATAAATGAAGTGATTTTAAAGAAACCAATGAACAATAAAGACTTTTGAGAAATCCAAGAAGATGACCCTAATCTAAAGATATGTTTTGAAATTTAAGCCTTCTTTCTTAGAAATTGCAAGCCATTCTTTATCTTTCAAAAATTTTGAACCTCTCACAGTTAATCATGACATTTGTTAAAATGTCCCATGTTAAGAACCCAAAAGAGTGCCAAAATGAATTGTGCTTTAAAAAAATCATTTTTAAATTTGAACTTTCATTTGTGAGCCTAGATGAAGAAACACTGATTATCTTTTTCTTATTTAATAATAAATTTTTTCATGTACCAAACCATTTCATCCTTTTTAAAAACCCAAGAAATGATTCACCTAATTCATTGTAGGTAGCAATCACCAGTTTTTAAGATATCTAAATGTTACATGTTTTAAAAGAATAGATACATTTTGGTCATGGAAAATTGTTATGTGAGTTAATGTGCTGTCATTCTTTTGAGAGTTTTAAAAATTTTCAAATTTGAATTGTTGTATATGTGAATTTAGATGGATAGGAGAAATGTAATTTCCAAGATCAATGTGACAAGAGTGACCTGTTTGAGGCAACAAAAATGATTTATTTCTATAATTGTTTTTCATCATTTGATAAATGTTTGCAAAATCGTTTGTACCATGCATCTACATCATTTGGTAAGTATATAAATCATTATTTGATATTACATCTGCATCACACTTAAAACCATGTATTTGCACCATTTGGTAAGCATTTAAATTTTTGACATTTTTGAATGTGTTAAGAAAGTGATGAAAAGGATATTTGCATCTAATTTATTGGGACAAGTATTTGCATTTGAATTTTTAGTGAAAAGTATTTGCATCTTGGTAAGATACATTGGAATTGACTTTTACAGAACTTTAAAGTGAAAAAAGAAATAAAGAAATTTGATTAGCTGACATTAGTTGAATCTTAAGCTCATGGCACCAATTGAGAATTTAAGCACAACTATGTTAGCACATAAAACGAAAAATGTTGAAGTTTCATCATAAGAGGATAGAATCCTTAAGACATTGAATTTTAGATTTGAACTTTTCAAATGTGAATATCTAAATTTTGGATAAAAACCTCTAAAATTTTTAAATCTTTGAACTTTTCGAATGTGCTCTTGGACGCAAATCTCTAAGATTTTCAAATATGAATCTTTGGATGTGAATCTTGAAAAATTTTTGAATGAAAAGCTTCACTTGTGGATTTTTAGAATTATTTAAGACTTTTAAGAATTTTGGGACCTTAACGAATCTTGGTACCTTTATGAATTTTGAAACTTTGGCAAATCTTGGAACCTTGTAAACCTTTGAAACTTTGCAAATTTTAAATCTTTTGCAAATCTTGAATCTTTTGCATTCACTCCATTCACTTCATTCACTAAATTCATTGCATTGTATTCATAGCATCTATTGCATTCACTATATGTTATGTATGTCAGAAAAGAAGAAAGGCTAAAGTTTAAGTTGTGAAATTGAGTTTAGGAACTTTTAAGTTTTTTTCTTCATTGTGTACATTCATTGCATGTGTTTGAAAAGTATGAAAGAAAAAGTAGATGTTGGGATGATTTGGAGAAACGACAATGGAAGATGATCAATAATGGTCTGGTTGAGATAAAAGAAATCACTTTAAGGTAAGAATTTTTAAAGTTTCAGTATCTCTCTTAAGGAAGAGCTTTTTCAAAATCTATAAGACTTTCGAGTGTCATCTCCAAAACCTCTGTGCATGATTATAAGACCTCTAGACATAATCTTCAAGACCTCTGGGCATGATTTGTAAGACCTCCGATCATAATCTCTAAGACCTCCTAACATGATTTGTAAGACCTCCGAGCATGATTTGTAAGCCCTCCGGGCATAATCTCCAAAACCTTCAAACATGATTTGTTTGACCTTCAGACGTAATCTCCAAGATCTCCTTACATGATTTGTAAGACTTCTAGGTGTAACCTTCAAAACCTCTAAGCATGATTTGTAAAACCTTCAGACATAATCTTCAAGACCTTTGGGCATGATTTGTAAAACTTCCGAGCGTAATCTTTAAAACTTTTGGGCATAATCTCAAGAAAAACTAAAGTTTGAATTTTGATATTGAATTTGGAGTTTATGGCATTCATTGCATTTAATTTTGAATTTTAAACTAAAATTCTCAGAGTTTTCATGAAAATTTTGGACTTAACATTTCTTGATTAAAATGTTGAAGATGTTCGACAAGATTAATTGGTACATAATGAGATTTAAGTACAACTAGGATGGCACATGAAATAAAAAATTTTAATTTTTTTTAAGTTTCAATGATTTTGTTAACGATGAGCTTTCTCAAAGATAAGAATGATCTCAAAGACTTCCGAGCATAATCCCAAAGACCTCCAAACATAATTTATAAAACTTCTGGATATAATTTTTAAGACCTCCAGGCATGTTCTTTAAAACCTCAAGCCATGATCTCTAAAACCTCAAGGTGTCTTTTTTATTTTTTCAAAATTCCAAAGCCTCAGTTGTGAAGGAGCATTTTATTTTTTAAAGTTCCAAAACCTCAGTTGTGGAGGAACATTTTATTTTTCAAAAGTTTCAAAGCCTCAGTTTTTAGGAAGTATTTTATTTTTCAAAGTTCTAAAGCCTCAGTTGTAAGAAGTATTTTGTTTTTCAAAAGTTTCAAAGCCTCAATTGTGGAGGAGCATTTTATTTTTCAAAAGTTTAAAAGCCTTGATTATGGAAGAGAATTTTATTTTTCAAAAGTTTCAAGACCTCACTTGTAGGAGAGCATTTTATTTTTTCAAAAGTTTCAAACTTCTGTCAAGGAAAAAATTTTACAATTTTCTTTTCCAACTTTTCTTGACCCGAACAAAATGGATATCTTTTATCTTTGTATAATTTTTGTTTCATAAAAAATGCACAAAGAGAAGCAATATAGACACTTCATTTTATTCGAAGATTTTTCAAAATTTATTAGATTTCAAAATTTGAATTTAATTATGCAATTAGGTTTTAATTGAAAAAGTGAATTTTGGGTTCAAAGATTAAGCCTTAAATTTTATTTGTACTTTAATTTTTTTAGTTTAATTTTTAGTTCAATTTTTATTTTTTAGTCAAAAGAGTCAAAATCAATTGGTAAAAAAATTAAAAAATTAAAAAATCGAAAAATATTGGATTTTGCATAAAAAAATCTTGGATTCAATTCAACTCTTGGATTCTATAACAAATTTTAACTTTAATTATTGAATAATTTTGGAAAAACTTAAGGCTCAATCTATTGAAAAATAAAAGATTACATAGAGAACAAAATTTGGAGAAATCCTAGATTTAATTGAATTAATTTCTTTTAAATCAAAATGGATTCAATCCTTATATAAGGATCTTGAGTCTGTTATCAAAAAAAGGGGGGCCTCACAACAGCAATTCACTTCATAATCAATTTAGAAGCCATTGAAAAAAAATTTTGGCAAAGCTTTTAAATTATCAAGTAGAAAGCAACTTAGCCTCAACTAAACACCATTCAGATGAGGATCAAATGAGGTAAATAATCAAGCAACCAGCCTCACATAGTCTTACAATAGCTTTCAATTATAATCCAAAAGCAATCATCAAGCCAATAAGAAGAGTAATTGCAGCTGAAAGCCTCAAAAATAAAAAATTCTAGCAATAGTTCATGTGACTAGTTTTAGACCAGTAATCTAGTTTTAGCAATCCAACAAGCCAATTCAACACCATACTAGTTTCAGAGAATCTCAGGGCAGAGCATAAAAGCAAATAGGCAAAAACAAGGTTCTGGCAATAAGGATTTTTTTGGGTCAAACAGTAGTAAATCAACATCAAACAAAAGCCCTTTAAGGAACAATCAAATAGAATCAAAGAAAGGAGTAATTAACACAAACAAGGAGCAAATTTGGCATAACATGAAAAAAGCAATCGGCACAAAAAGCTCCAATGATACAAAAACATCTAGCAAATTCAATCAAGTAATACATGTTAGGCTAAAAAGCCCTAATCCAATCACATCAGCGAAAACATAATCAAACAATCAATCAATTACACAAGAGACAGTAATTTAACGTAATTCGGTCCAACTAACCTATATCCACGGATGAGAAATAAAATTCACTAGTTGTAGAAAATTACAAACATACATCAAAACGTATCAACCATTTAATAATCAATACCCATAGACCTTCTCGACCTTCTCTAGTTCTATAGAGTATTCTCAAACCAAACAAATACATACCCATGTGCATCCGTTTAATACAACCAAACATGTATCCATATTCACCCATACATCATACCTATGTAGACCCTCTCAATCTCCTCTAGTCTACTCATAAACAAACATACATACACATAAAACATAAATTTTTCGTAGTCTTATGGGGTGTCTACCCATAAACCCTACAACTCTTTTACATCTTTTTCTCATAACTAACTTTGTAGAGACTTCACCTATTTATAACCATATAAACTTACCTATTAAGAATCTTTTTTCTTTTAGAATTCTTTTTTTGTAAGTCAAACTTACCTATTAAGAATCTACTTTCTCTTAGAATTCTTCTTTTACAAGTTTTCTTGTCCATCAAGCGATATCTAAATAATCCCAAACAAATCTCTTATGAGATTTGAGTCATTATTCCTGACAATCTCTACCTTGACTCAAATTTCATCAAATCATCTATCTTCATGCTAGACATACTTGACTCCACCTACAATGAAAGTCTCACAATCATCTTCTCTTATGTGTCTTTATGCTTATCATAAACCGATCCTCAATCTTCAAAACTTGAACTCAAACTCTTTTCTTGAATCGGGCTCCTCTAGGACTTGCCTCTTTCTATGGCTTAAACTTTTAGCTCTTCCCACATCTCGAACTTTTAGCTCTAATATCACTTGTTGGAGATTACCACAGCTCTAATACCACTTATTAGGCTTAAAAGCCTTAAATCCATCACACCAATGAAAACAAAATCAAACGATCAAATAATCACATAAGAAACAATAATTTAACGTGGTTCGATCCAACTAACCTATGTCTATGGATAAGAAATAAGATCTACTAGTTGTAAAAAATTATAAATATACATGAAAACATATCAACGACTCAATAATCAATACTTCTAGACCTTCTCAATCTCCTCTAGTCCTATAAAATATTCTCAATCCAAACAAACACATACGCATATGTATCTTTTTAACACAATCAAACACATACCCCTATACACCCATACATCATACATATGTGGACCCTTTCAGTCTCTTTTAGTCTACTCATAAACAAACATACACACCCATAAAACATAAATCTTCAGTAGTCTTATGAGGTATCTACTCATTAAATCTTACAACTCTCTTATATATTTTTCTCATTTCTAACCCTGCAGAGACTTCACTTTTTTATAACAATATAAACTTGCTTATTAAAAAAAAATTTATTTTTAAAATTTTTCTTTTTAAAATTCTTCTTATACAAGTCAAACTTGCCTATTAAGAATCTCTTTTCTCTTAGAATTCTTCTTTTACAAATCTTTTGTCCATTAAGAAATATCTAATGAATCTCAAACAAATCTCTTATAGAATTTAAGTCATTATTTCTAAATCAACAATCACATAGCAGTTAACAGGTAATTCACTCGACCATTTTTTAGTAAACTAGAAATAACTTCACTGATCAGAAAATGGTTAATAAAGACAATTTTCAGAATCAAATCCACACCTGAAAGCCAACACCATAAAGCCAATACCATAAGCACCCATTCGGAAAACACAAAAGCACATAAATTTTGGCAAAAAAATTCAAGCAACATCAAGAAATATCTAATGAATCTCAAACAAATCTCTTATAAAATTTGAGTCATTATTTCTAAATCAACAATCACATAGCAGTTAACAGGTAATTCACTCGACCATTTTTTAGTAAACCAGAAGCAACTTCACTGATCAGAGAATGGTTAATAAAGACAATTTTCAAAATCAAATCCACACCTGAAAGCCAATACCATAAGCACCCATTCGGAAAACACAAAAGCACATAAATTTTGGCAAAAAAATTCAAGCAACAAATCAAAACCAAGAATCTAAGCTAAGAATTAGCAAATACCCAAACCCAAAAACACCCACACCCAACGATTGCCAATTTAGAGCAAGACTTATTGAGCAATCTATAACCAATAAGTAATCCAAAAAAATTGGGAAAAATCCAAATTACCTATACCTAAAAGAAAACCTAAAACCCAGCAGTTCATCACCAACCCTTAAATAGACCTACAAAACCAGAAAATCAATAGTAGCACCAAGCAGAGATAAAGTTTGATAGAAGCAAATAATCATCTATTGGCAATCGAAACCCCAAACCCATAATCCACAAGCAATACATAACTGTTCATGCAAAGAATTTTTGAGGTTTGACTTAAAGGCTTTTGAGAATCCTTGTGTTCTTTAAGTCGATCTAAGAGGGTAGGAAATGGTAAAGCTTTTAAGTTTTTAGGGAAATTGCTAGTAACAAAGAAGGAAAAAGAGGTTAAGTCGGTGGTCTAGGTTGCAACTAGGTTTCGATTGGTGAAAGGTGAAGGAAAGAGGCTGACTCTGGCAAATGGCTAAGGCTGGTGATCAATAAATATGCAAGAGGTGGTTTCTTAATTGGAAATTGGAAACAAATATGGTAATGTCAAGAGAAAGGAAGAGACGAAAATTAAAAAAATTAATTTTTTTGGCTTTTCTGTTAGTTGGAAATGGTGACATTTTGAATGACGAAAGCTGGAGGTTTGTGACCTGAGTAGAAGAGATCTACGCAATGTACCAAGCCTAACCCAATTGATTTGGTAAATTTTGGTTTTTGCAATTTTTATTTTCTTTTCATTATTTTTTTGTTTTCTATTTTATTCATTTATTTAGGTCATCTATATTTTGATTTTTTTTTTACTTTTTTCTTTTAATTGATTAAAATAATAACGAAAAAACCTTTGATTGAATTTTTTGTTATTTATTTGCATGAATTTGTGTGATTATTTAATATTTTATTTATATTATGTTTGCATGATGAATTATTGCATGATAATTAATATATTTGCATGTGATTATATTTGATTGCATGGTAATTAATATATTTGCATGATATTATATTTTGTTGCAAGATATTTTTGCATGATAATTATTGTATGATATTTTATATTATTGCATGATACTTTTACATGATAATTTTTTGCATGATATTTAATGATGTTGATATTTCCATGATTTATTGCATGATGATTGTTATTACTGCATGATAATTAATATATTTGCATGAGAACTTATATTATTGCATGATTATTTATTTATAACATGATTTATTGCATGGTATGATTTTTATATTGGCATGATATTTCTAATTATTGCATTAATGCATAACTACATGATTTGATTTTGATAAAAATTTTGTATAACCATGTTGTGTAAATAAATAAGAGGACTGGAATTGATAATTTGCATGATAAAACCATCTTTGATAAGGCTTGTGGTAAAATAATACATAATTAATTCAGTACCAATTTTTGGCGTAATGGGGTGTTAATACCTTTCCTGAACGTAACTGACTTCCAAACCTTAGTTCTGTTGATGTAGACCAAAACTTTTTCTTTTTCGGGTCACCTAGCTTAGGCTTAGGATAACCTTAAAAAGGATAGATTCACACAAGTGGCCAATTACACCTAGATAAAAAAGATTAGTGGCGACTCTAGTTTTTATGTCTAATGAGTAGGTTCTCCCAACCTAAAGGTTATGACAATCATTATAGCTGGGAATCCCTTAGCTACTGACCCTATTTTCCATCATCAACCCGACCAAAAACCACCTAAGATCTACTTTCTTTTTTCTACAAGCTAAATTACCCCAAATATCTAGAAATTCCAAAAGAAAGCCCAAGAATAAAAGCCCTCAAAGGAACCAAATACCTAGAAATTCCATAAGAAAACCTAAGAATCAAAGCCCTCAAAGTTCCTTTTTTTATATTTTCACTATTGTGAAATTACTTCTAATTATGTTAATTACTTGATTTTGTTGTCTTTGTTGGGTGTATTTGCTTTAAGTTCTGATTTGATTGTATACAGGTTTTGGGTTTATTTTTGTGTTGTGAAAACTGAGTCGATTGAGCTTGAGCTTACTATGTGTTAGTTTAATAGTTTTGAATTTTCCTTCGTTTCCTGGGTTTTGGGTGATTTCGAGTTCTAATAGGTATGGATTTTTTTTTTTATTTAGGTAATTGATTTTATGTATTGTTTGAGCTATGATGGATAGTTAGAGAGTTTAGAACTCTCTAGAACATTTTAATATAAGCCTTTTTTTCTTAAATTACCCTTCAAATTATTTTTAAGGACAAAAATGATGTGGCCACCAAATTATTAAGTTAAGGAGTAGGGGCCAGTTTTAATTGTTTGTTATAGATGTGTTAATCAAACAAATTTGTAAATTTTAATTTCTTATATAATTATATTTCTTTATTTGAATTTTTGTAGATTAATAAACTTTAGTTGCAACTAAAAAAATTTTCATTAATGATGGAATTCTAAGGAAGTTACGAGAGAAAACGTTTTTTTAAATTCGATCAAGATATTGAAAAATTTAGAAATTGGACTTAATATAAAAATTTCTATTTAATTCTAATTTGAGATACAAATTAAATTGAAAATTTTGTGATTTCTATCATGATTAATTATTTGTGATTATATGTTTATATTTTATCATGTATATATAATTAATTTTCTTTCATAAAATACTTAATAAATTTGATGATGGAGTTTTTGGCATATTACTTAAATACTTTTGAGATGAGAGATATTTTTAGAGGTTCAGCCAAAATATTAGAGAAAACTTAAAAATATTTCAAATATTTAAATAATAAATTAATAAAAATAAATTAGGAATAAAATAGAGACCATTTTAATAAAAGTTTGAATAAAATAATTTAAAATTAATTGATACCATTTTAAGATGGATATTGTAAGGGTGTTCTATCCCTCCCTACACTAATGAATTCCTAAATTCAGTTTTATTTAGAAGATCAAAACTTATTCTTTTTAGAGATTTTTAGTTAAACTTTAAATTTTCTCATAAAGATAGATTCACTTAGTTTGTCAATCACATTTAAATAAAAAAAATTAATGACAATTCAATGTGTTGTATCTAATGGATTAGTTTTCAAACTTACAAAATATCAATGACATTAAAATAAAATTTAATAATATTGAAAAACAGTCACAAAATTCAATGTTGACATAATGTAATATAATTATAAGGACAAAATCTACTTTTTATCTTTGGTTGTACGATTGAATAATACTGGGGAAGAGGGAGAGAAATTTGAGAACAAAAAATTGTGGAAAATGTTGGGATTCAATTTTGACTTGCACCACCAAGAAATCAAACTCAATGCGCTAATCATAAAATTCAGTCAACAAAGGAGGATGGGTGTACAATCCTGCTGGCTTTACAAGCAGCCTTTTTTGTGGAAGCTCTTTGGCTGAAAGCTTAGACGAGTGACCGTCACCTTTTTCTCCAATCATGCACCATAACAAATTCCACATCTGCAAATATATAAAATGCAAAATCAAAGCAATCAGATTGAAGGAAGGCCAATAAGAAATATTTCTTATAGATATATATAATTCTGTTCATCAAAATTTACACAAAAAAAAAAAAGCGTACAAGCTAGAAAATGTGTTCCTAACCTTCCCATCTGCATATCTGCAGCTGAGATCAGACGATACGATTGTTCATTCGTTTTATTTTCGATACACTTGAGAGGATTATTAAGAAGGAAAAAGGGAGCAAAATTTTCTATCTTAGGCTATGGACTAAAAATTCACAAGCCTCGAACAAACTCACCATCAAGTCTTGAAATTGCATCAGCTATTCTTTTTTTGGCATTTGGTTCATCCTAAATTTGCTGCCAAAACCACTTCTTGGATTAAATTAACAGATATAAGAACTCATATGTGTAATTTAATATCTATAAAATGTTATAGAGATTGAGAGAGAGAGACAGAAGCCATTAACAGGGGCTTTGTAGGGGAGCTGATAGAAGGTGGAGGTGGAAGTAGCAGCCTACATCGGCACTTCTGGACAACAAGTCCAGTGAGTTTTTCAGGCCAAGAAGGCAGTGCCATTTAGTTTCTACTACAAGTATTTTGTAGCATAATTCTTCAAAGCGGATACCACTCTGTTGAGTTCATGGCCGTAGGCCAAATAAACGTGTCAAATTGCACCATTTCGATTGAGAAATTCCATCTTTTTCAGAAAGTTGTGGGTAAAACTGAATGAAGCATGTGATAGCATGAGTCTATTGGTAACGCCCCGACAGTGATAGGCTAGCCCCCATTATTTCTTTCAAGTTTTTCCAAATATTGATTAATCTGTGAACATTTTGTTGATATATATGGAATTTATGTACCATTCATCCTTTATTCTGTTGGTTTTACCAATTTCTATGAGAGTAAAGACATAGCAGCCCCTTGCATCATTCATCAGACTTTCAGAGATTATCTGCTTTGAAACCAATATATTTTTGCCATACATCTTTCACTTTTAAATACGGCATGTAAATCTTTTATCTCTCTCACACATTTTGTCCTTTTGTCTCCCTCTCATCCCTTTTTCTGGATTTTTTTTTCTTTCTTTTAAAAGTGGGGGAGAGGATTTTATCCCAAAATTCAGTGCCACAATCAATTTTTTTTATTAAGCAACAAAGGTTTCTGAGCTTTGCTCCGTATTTTCCTTGGGGTCAGTTCAATCAGATTTATCTATGTTGACTTAATTAATTTATAGTATAAATTATCTTACCACATCAACTAAAATTAATGCATCAGGCAAAACGCTAAATTGGCTTATACCAAATTAATCATAATTTGATAACTTATCAGGTCAAATAAAAGTGATAAATTGGATTTCCAAATTGATTCTTAATTAGTCAAAATAACAAAGTTATGGTTGGAAAATAAAAAAATTATGGTTGGAATGAGAAGATTTTTATCGTGCTTCGGATATGAATTCATTTATAGTTTCAAATCATGCAAGTCTTTTAGAGCAAATAAAAATAGAATGAATTTCAAAATAGAGGTGTTATATATTTTGAGTTGATCAGACGTACAGTTAAGTCCCACAGGCACAGGGAGAGAATAAAATTTGCATGTTAGAATAACACACACCATGCATGTAACTACACTCACACTCAAGCGATGCATTTACGTCTTAAATAGTTACTTGGTGAACCCTAGTTTCTGCACAAAGGAACTTAAACCATGGCAGATTTGCACACTTTTTCTCACATTGCCTTCACACCCATTTTTATGCTGCTGCTCTTCGTTGCCACTCTCCTCACTGCCCTTTCGCAGGACCCTATCACCCCTGGTCCAATCATAGCTGACTGCAGTCCACGCCTGGTGGCACTGATTCCATGTGCACCATTTGTGCAGGGCACAGCTCAGATACCGCCACAGTCCTGCTGTGACAACCTCAATCAGCTCTACAGCCAGCAACCTGGTTGTCTTTGTCTCTTGTTCAATGACACCAACTTGAGTGCTTTTCCTATTAACAGGACACTTGCTCTGCAGTTACCTATTCTTTGCAGGGTCCAAGCTAACACTTCTGCTTGCTCAGGTACCATTCAGATTTTCTGAAATTAACTGCCTTATATTTATACCGGTCTTATAGATATTTGATTAATTGATAAAATCGCATTCTTTTCTTTAAGGGGTGCCTTCACCTCCTGGTTCTCAGGTTTCTCTTGGGGAAAATCACAACTCTTCTGTTGCTGGTAATCAAATTATTTTAAAGGCATTTCTTTTGTGACCTTTGTAAGACCAGAGATTGATTAAATTTGCTATTAAATCATCACATTTAAGTTTTATTTTTGCTCTGTTTTCCCCAGCTTCTTCCCCCATGGTGAACCCAATTGTTCCAGTGGCACCAAAACCAACCATCATGGGGTTGGGGTTTGGCCGGAGCAATGCTGGAAGATTGAAGACACAAGGTCTCTTACCAATGGTGACTGTTGTAGTTCTGTTTTCAAGACTGGCACTGCAATATTGAGTCTGGTTAACAAAATGTTATACCTTAGGAATGTTTATGGTTTTGGTATGTTGCTTGTTAATGTTATTTGATGTTGAAGACATTTGGATCGGTTATACTCTGATTTAGGTTCACCCTTGATTTGCTTTTATTGAATATTAATACCTTGTTGAAACAATATTTATATGCAATTTGTTTGTTTTTATTGAATATTAATTCCTTATTGAAACAATATTTATCTATTATGCAATAGATTCTTTATAATTGTTTCTTTATAATTGTTAATGTTTGTTTGATCCCAGCACAGCAGAACTATTGTAAAGGCTTAATTTTTTTTATAACGGAAACCGTAATTTAAGAATAAAGATTGTAAGTGTTAAAATTTAAATTTTAAATTTGTTGAATGTTATTTTTTTTAAAATAATTATATGAACTAATTAAATTAAATTTTGATTTCTAAGTAGCTTAATCTTTAATATAATTAATTAAACCAAGATCTTCCAAAAATAAATTGAAGGCTGAATTCAACTGCGATGCCCTGTCCAGCTTTTGACATGCCATTCTCTACAGTGTCGTTGAGGAAATAAAAAATGAAAGAAAAAGTGGCATCTATATTTAAAGGGGAATGTGCACATAATTCTACGATCATAATTTCCAAATAGCAAGCAGCTCTTGTGAATCTTAGCAGTTTTATCTACATCGCACCGCATCAAAATCCTTTATCGAATTATTAACAGCAATGCCTAGTAGCAACTTCTTATATAATGAAAATTATAGATGATTGAACTCGGAACTCAGCTATGTAAAATGATTGAACTTCAATAAGTTGACACAACTACCCTTTCTAGAGACATCTAAGGAATTTGAAATTCAAATTTCTGTACTAACAACCCGTTTCACTATATCCAAACTACAACCTTCTTTATACCGAACATTTTCATTTGAAATTTGATCCCAAACTTTCAATGTTCATTAAAAAAAAAAGAAAGGTTTACCATCCCCCAAGCAAGCCAGTATATTACCATTAAAAGGATATGTCACTCAACCAAATTCTTAAGACCTAGGTAAGAATAATTATTTCAGAAAAAGCGAGACCGTGCCCTTTAATGTTTGCCAACTATCAGATAATTTTAACATCATCTCAAAATCATTAAGATACAATATTTGCAAGCATATATTAGGTTACAAATCAAGGACAAAGCCCTAATTTTAAGTGATTTGTTTATCAACCAAGATAGAAAGACCTCTTGTGTTCATTCTACAGCAACTACTCCAAACTGGGTGCAACTTCAGTAGGGTTTGATTCAAATACATCTGAATTAGAGGCCTCGGGTTCTTCTAAAAGCTCTCGAGATTGGATAGACTCTTTGTAAGCAGGAGTCTCCTTAAAATCCGTTGCCCCTTCGTTGTAAGTAGCCACAGCAATCCCACATGCAATTAACTGATAAAATAGAATGCAAGACCTCTTAATGAAGAATCATCAAATAGTGCCTTTTCAAAGAAATTTTGTTTAAAAAGCAAAGAACAAGCAGAATATTTTACATGTACCAACAGGCTAGAACTTTCAGCATTGTTATCAAAATTGGATTCTTTTTGTCAATCCTCAAATAATATGAAGGCTTTTCAGCAATCACAAGCTAACAAGCATGGAAATAGATATAGGGGGCTTCTAAATATACATAACTGGTAAAAACCTTTAGCAGAAATTTTCTCCACCTAATTGTCTAGAATTTAATGGTTTCAGGCCACCTAACTTCTCAAACCATCTTTCGGGTAATCCAGGAAAGAATCTACAAAGTCTACATCATAATGAATGAATGGTTGTGTTAAGAAAAGAGAAGGCTTTGTAAGGTTAGAAAGTTGTCATATAATTGAACTTTCAATCTTCAGCAGTTTTGGTCATGAAGATCAGATCCCAATTGTGTCAAGGACTTTCAATGACACCAATATTTCCTATAGCATGTCCCAAAGAAATTAAACATAAGAAACTATGAGGACTACCAATTACCATTCTACTAAAGGATGCAACATTCTGCAAAATTTCCATGCTAGGCAGATAGGGACAGGGGCATTTCTTTCCTTTGTGGTGTATATGCTAATGTAAAATTAAAAACCATAATCATAGTTTGAATTCCATGGTTCACAAAACTTAGAAACCACACCTTCACTTGCGATAGGCACAAAATATAGGCTCTCAAGCTCAGGTGCTCTGTGCTCTCCACACAAAAATTGTTCTAGCTATCTTGTTGCAGCTGGCTGCTGCCAAATTCAGACAGTAACTTCAAAATTTTTCATATTGGTCTCTCAAAGTTCACCAAATTCTATGGGTGCCTATTTGGTGTTTACCTATAATTTTTCTTCATACCCTTATTCCCCTCCTACAGGTGTGTACTTTGATTGTATGAGGGAGTAATTTACAAAGAGAAATGATTTTATGAAATGGTTACTCCACACTAGCATATATTATTCAAACATACCACATAAGCATGTTCTTGAAAAAAATTTAACTATTTATTACAAAAATCATTTACTATTCTGTTCAAATAAATACTTACCATCTAATAGTATGTAATTTGTAATAATTAGAATGCGCTTGCAGAACATGATTTGAATAAAAGTGAGATTCGCTCGAATTAACAGTTTTAAAAAAACCTTTTTCCTCTATGAAAATCAAACAACTCACTATGAACAAAGCTTTGTCACTCTTTCACTTTGTCAAACAAACTGTAATCCACCAAAGAGCAATTAATTCCAAGACAAGCAGAATTTCTTTTTGGCACATCTCTCAGCTCATAAAATCTTCAAGATTTGAATTTCGAACCTAAAATCTCCAAGCCCCAAGTCAAGTCCCAAGTATTTAGATGTCATCTTGAATACAATACAGGCAGAAATTTTCCAATACCATTACCATCTTCTTAAAGTTGTCATTTTTATTGCAACCAACCAGTTCTAATCACTAATACTCTTCAAATATGAAATGAAATATGAATCATTTCAGGCATGATCATAACAACATCGAACAATAAAAAAAGCTAAAAAGGCACTGATGAGAGCATTGAGAGATACCGCGAAAACGATGCCCAAAGCCCACAAATACTGAACAAGGAAACCAAGAACATCCCACTGAGGACCTTCCCACAAATCTGGTTGAAGACCTGGAAGTTCCGGAAATGGTTTCCCATCAGCCGAAACCTCAGATGAACTCCCACCAAGGTTATCTAAGCCAACCCCGACAACATTATTTTCTTCTTCAATCTCCGCCGTCCGTTGTTGCTTTTGTTCCTCATATTGTTCTTTCGTCGTGAGAGTGCTCCTCCGGTTCTTGCTGTCGAGGCGTCCAGTTCGGGAGGAGAACTTTTTGGCTGCGGAGGTTAAGTGGAGGGTTCTGGGGGAGATGGGGAAGAGTTGGTGGCAGCGAGGAGGGAGGGTGGTGTAGAATTGTTTGGTTGGGTTTTCGCAGAGGATTCGGACTCCATAACCACTATTGCTACTACCGTTGCTGATGCCAATACTGGTCAGCGCCATTTGAGTGGAGCAGGACGGAGAGTAGGATAAGACTGTTAATACCAAATATTTTATTTACATCTTCATTATTATTTTACTTTTGCATGGGTCTAATTCAATCGATGGGCTACGGGCTACTCTCAAGCCCAAGTTCTTGTATCCTAAAATTAAAATCATCTTTAGAAAACCCAAAACGGAGTATCTTAGTGAGGATTTACCTTTTAGTTTTTATAAAGAAGTTTGAAACACAAGAACAGAGACGAGATTATATATGCTAAGATGTGAATTTTAGGCTATGTTTGATATGTAAGATTGTTGTAAGAATAGGATGGTAATTATTTAATATTATTTTCTATTTATATTTAAAGAAAATTATAAAATTATAAAAAAATTAATTATTTTTTTAATATAAGATGATTCATTATTTTCAAAGTAAAAATAATTATTTTTAGCATATAAAATTAAAATTACATATTTTATTATATCTTTAAGAATTATATCAATAATGTAAATTATATAAATTTTTATAAAAAATAATTTTAATTAATAAATAAATAAATTTACCTTAATTTTTATATATATAGTATAATATTATTTAATTTAATATTAATCATAATATTATCTTATCATATTTTATTATAATTTTATATATCAAATACAATTATAATATTGTTTTATTATATCTTATGATAATTTTATAAATTAAATATAATTTTAAATTTATTAAATATCATCTTTTAAAATAATTATTCAATAAAGACAACGTGTAAACTTTGATTCAAATAGCAAAAGAGAGCTTAGATGCATACATGTAAAATGCAATTAATGATAAACCGTTTTCAAAATATCAAAAATGTCTCCACCTTTAAATTGCATCTCCTTTTCCTATTAATTGGGTTGATTTAACTCTAAATATATATATATATAAGTAATTCAGAAGTAAAAAAAAAAAGTTCCTAGAATCCAATCCTTTTTTTCAATTTTCTTTCGTTTCATGTTAGTTGAAAATTTGCTGTCCATTTAATTAGACTAATTATAATTAATTACCAAATTAATTACATCTTCTAGTTAAAATGAATATCCAGCAAATTGCTTGAAATTTTGTTAAAGCATAACTGCTGCTATTTGTTGCATTCTCAAATTTTCACATCTTTTTCTTCTCCCCTTTTTTTTTCTTTTTCCTTTACTTCTCATTTTAATAATTACCCTAAATTTACAGCCCTAAAAAAATCTCTACCATTAAAAAACGGTAATATGTCCATGTCAACCATTTGAAACGGCGCCGAAGCGTTTCCATTGTTTCTTTTGTTTATTTCTACAATGCGGATAGCGAATCAGGACGCCACGTCCGCTCCGAAATATCCGCAGCCGGTTCGAACAAGCCTCCGAATGCCACAAAATCACCGCTATCACTATAGTTAATGTTGGCATCCGAATCTCCGCCGAATCTGAACTCGAACGATTCGCAACTCGGAATCGGAAGCTCATCTCCCATCATTTCCACAAATCCAACGGCTCCTGACCCTGCACCTTCCACTACATCAACCGTCCCAAATTTCTGCTCCCCCTCAACGGACCAAAAACTCGGCGGCAAACCCAGTTCATCATCCGACGCCTCTAACAGAAACCCTAGTTCCGGCCGGCACTCACCAGAATCCGATGTCGTTCCCGGTACCGGCGCCTGAGTGGGAACTAGAATCTCTTCTTCGAAGCTTTTCATGACCGAGTCGAGTCCCTGAATCGCTGAGTCGGATCCAATGACAGGGTAGAAATCGTCCAATATGCTGAGCAAATCCACCTCAATACGATTTACCTCCGGCAACTGAACGTCTCCGGCATATGGGTCGGGTTCCGCGTGAGTAGCCGTGGGCGACTGGGAGTCGGGACCCGTATTGGCCGAGTCGACTCGAGCGAGTTTTAAATTCGGGACCGAGTTAGCCTCTGACTCAGAATCCTCAGACTCTTCCCGTGTCCTCTTCTTGTTGCCTTTGTTATCCTCCATTGCCATTAGAAAAGCCTTCAGTTTCAAAAAACAAGAGCCTTTAAAATTGCAAAAACAACCTTAGTGTTCAATGTAGTCAGTTGTTAGATTAAGTAGACAGGCAAAGAGGGGAAAGAAGGATTTTATAAGGGAAGCAAAAGCGTGTCAGAATTAAAGTATTGTGACTTGAGGAAGTGTTCGGCTAGCCAGAAAATAGAATAAGAAAAAGAGAGAAAAAAAGGAGGGAGTGAGGGGCATTCTACGGAGAGAAAGTGAGTGTAGAGAGAGAAAACGGGCTTTGGGTGACTGAGAAAGAGAAATGGAATGGGTATATATAGTAGTTGCAAACATGGGGCAAATAATGATTTTACCTTTTTTAAACATTTAAAAAAAAAAAAAAAAAAAGGAAAACTCAGATCCAAAATTTTTAAATTAACTATTTAATTTGGATAAAGACAGGCGCGTGTGGATCGGACTCAAAAAAAGTCAGTTTCGTTTGATGAGTCATTCACGGGAATCAATGCCTTTTTAATTCGTCTCTTCTTCCCAGGACTCGCATTTTATTTTTTTGGCGTATTTGCTTTTCTGTCAAATTAACTAAATTTAAATATAGGAGTTTGAAGTCCGTTGCGTAGGGAGAGGGTGAATCCAGTGGGTGGACTCGGCTTCTTAAGATCCCACACAAGTCCAAGTTTCCAACCAAATCTAGCAATTTTTATACTATTATTATTATATTACCAGGCATTCAATGTTTTAATAAGTGGTTGCCATTTTTTTCTCTATTTTACCAATTTTATCTTTTTTTTTAGGTGAGGTCTTCTTTTAACTTTTTTTCCAACATATAAAAGATTTAGGCATTTTATTGAGATTAATTAATCTTCTTTTTATGAAAATTGACATTAATATTTTCAAAATAATAATAAATTCAACATACGAGATCTTGCGTTAATGGAAAATCAAGGATCTCAAAAAATTATATTTCAAATTCAATCTAATTTTTTCTTGATTTTCTCTAACTATATGTTTAATTTCTCTATTTATATATTAATTGGTTGATTAATTAATTTGTTTATAAAGGTTTTTTTATTATAATTGCAATTTTTGGGGTTAAGATCAAATTTTTACCATATTAAACGTTATATCAATTTGATTTTGTACATAAATTTCGATTAACGTACATGATTTTAATTTATTCAAAACTAAAATAAATTAGAATTTCATAAATTTGATCTGTTTGATTTATCAATTTTTAAAATTTCGAAAATTCAATGGGAATTGAGTAATGTCAGTTTTTCAACATATATATGGAAAACCAAGTCGAGTTGAGAATATCTCTAGTTCGGACCAAAACAAAATTAAATACAACAAAAACCTAATCAAACATTGTGAGTCGAATCAATTTATATCTTGATTTAATATTGATTTTTATCATTATATTTTAATATTAAATATAATTTTTGAATTAATTAGCATGTTATTAAAATTATAATTTAAAAATTATAGATTAAAAAAATTATATGCACTTAACTATTTTTCAATCAAATAAATCGTAAGGTTAAATTAAAAACTTTAAAAAAACATATTTTCATTATATTTTTAATTTTATTAACTTTTTATTAAAAAATACCGTATTCAAAACATATTAACGAAATATTTAATTAATCTCAATGGTAAATTATCCCCAATTTTTTTTTTGTCAAATATGCATAGAATCAAAAGTATAATAATAAAATCCAATAACGAGAAAAAACTCATAGTTACAATTCAATATTATTCTTAATAGCAAATTTGACCTTAATTATATTTTTTACATTTTAAAAATATATTATAATTAGATATGTAAATGATACATTAGTACTCATAAGTTATTTGGGTTTGATTTGAATAAAACTAGAATTCGATTTGGTTATTATTAAGTCGAACTTGAGTTCAAATAGATTAACTTATCGATCAAGTCGAATTTAAGTATCTTAATATCTTATTCGAATGACTTACGAGCCTGATCGAGTTTTTTTTATTTAAATATATATTTTTATTATTTTAATTAAAATTTACAGTTTCACCCTTATATATATATATATATAACCCTAAACTCATTTGCTTTTCCTTTTCTCACTCCCATTCATCGACGCCTCTCTTTTCTCTTTTCTTATCTCATCCTAGGAGCCACCCTATTCCTTTCTAGCACTCTTCCTTCATGCCTCATTTCAACATAGCTGTATGCAAATTTGATAGGTTGTATCCACATGCCTACCCCTACCTTCGATCACCATCAGTTTATAATCGAATTCAAGTAAAAAAAATTTTCTTTCCTAATTTTGGTGTCTGTATTTTTATCTGATTTGTTCCATTTATGGTCCCTTTGCTCTTTCAATAGATCTATTTTTGCTGAGTATGTTCAATCCATTGGTTTATTCATATGCTTTAACTCCAACTCTTTAAGGTCAAATCGTCACATTTTCACTCTTTTCTAGGTATTATTTTTTTTAGGTATTCATGCTTTTAACTCCCACTCTTTAAGGTTAAATCATCACATTTTTCACTTTTTTTCAAGGTGTTACTTTTTCTACTTACAAATATATTGTTTTTCAATTCTAATTAGCTAAAAAAGACTTAGGTTTGTGTTAATTTTATATGCAAAGTTGCTGATTTCTTCAAAATTTTGATGTATGCCTCAACCTTTAAACATTATTATTTGTTGTGATAGAGTTAACTTTCAAAGCTTATTTGCTCTATAGGTATGAGGATTGAGTTAAAAAGCTTTAAAAAGGAGAAACTATGTTGTAAATTATGAAGAACACATTTTTATTAGGTAATAAGTTTTATCGAGCGAGCTCGAGCTTTATCTCAAATTGAGCTCTAGCTAGATAAATAGATCTCGATCGAGCTCAAGCCGAGTTTTAAGTTATAATTTTTAAGTTGAGCTCGAGCTCAAGTATTACAATGTATTAATTCGACTCGACTTGATTATGCCCTAATTACAACCCATTTTATCTTCTCTCTAACTAATTTTTTTCTTTTTATATTTAAGATTGTCAAATTTTGAATCATAGTCATTAAAACTTAAAATTATGCTTGGTACTACTATGGCTGTAAATAAACATTTATACTTACAAACTATTCAAGCTCGACTTGAAAAAAATTCGAATTCGATTCGATCGTTATCAAGCAAAGCTCGAGCTCGAGCAACTCGAGTTATCAAATGAGCTAAATTCGTATTCTTTTGTCTGACTCAAGCGATTTACGAGCCTAATCGAGTTTTTTATTTTTTTAATATATATTTATATTTTATTAGTAATTTACTATTTTACCCTTAGTACTTACCCACCTAAAAACCTTAAATTCTTAATCTTCAAAACAACACTCAAAGCATTTTTCTTCTTTTCTTTCCTCTTAATGGTGGCCTTTTTTTCCTCACGTTACCAATTCATCCTTCTACTTTCATCAACAAAATTTTTTTCTTTTTTTGTCAACTACCTATCATTGATGATTACTCCTAGCAACGACATGCCTTCTTTTCATAGTCAACAGCAACAATTGTGAAACTACATAGAACTCAAGTAACAACAAAACTCCTTCAGGTCAAGACTAAGCAAAAGAACAGCAACACCATAACTAGTAATAACAAGTGTAGGAAGCAGCAACCAAGGTATGTATTTCTATTTTCTAGAAAGTGATTTTTTTTATTTCATTTTAAGTTAAACATGTCTATAGTTCATTAATGTTAATTAGGATAGTAGTTTATTTAGATATAATATGAATGGAAGTTTATTACTTTGGGGGCTGTGCTTTAAGCTTCTTTGAAAATCATTTTAAATATTATTTATATATTCAAGTTGAATTGGTCATAATTTGTACGGTATGATTTGGTCTGGCTAGCTAGCAATACAAATCTAAAATTGAATAGAGCCCTAGCTTTCAATCTAAAATCATTCAAAAAATGTTAAATGTAAATACCCTTTCTCCCTATAAATCATAACACACATTTCATTTCTTTTTAGACAAAGAAAATATGCCTAGCTACTTCATTTCATAAATTAGTTAACTTTTTAGGGTATTTGTTTAGTAAAAAAAAATTCAACAATAAATATATAGGTTACTGCAATCTAGAAATTAGGATATAAAATGGATAATTTTTCTTACTTGCCAAAGCTTACAGTCTATATAGTTTGATGAAAAGTCATAATATGAAAGTGACTGATTCTGCCAAAATGATAATTTCTTTGCTAGCCAACAACTTGCAATCTTTTAGTAGTAATGGTTGATTTCCTTTTGTTGTTGCTATGTCCCTACTTTGGCAAGTCATATGGAAGAGATTTTTTAGGCTGCATTCTCATCTCTAAATCAGATCTTTCATTTACTTAGGATAAAGAAATACATTATAGAATATTTGAGCTTATAAGTGAATAAGAAAGAGGCCAGAGACATGCTTTGGCTATTGAGTAGAACCTTAGCTTTTAATGTTAATGTTTCTTTTATTTTTTTATCATTTTCATCAAATTTGATTGAAACATTGATTTTTATTTTTTTAAGTACTAATATAGTTAATATGCATTTATCTTTATTTGCTTATTGAAAATTTAGAATGAAGTTCATTTACTTAAAAAAATTTGTGCTTGAATTGTTTTTAATATTGAATTTTGCAGTTATACTTCTCTAAAAGCAAATGTGGAAACTTCACCAGCTTTGGAGATTTTAGGTGCTTAATAATCTTGCTTTTCTTTATAATTCATCTTTATATAATTTGTTATCTTTTCTCATTGTTTTTTTTTCCACTTTAATGTTATTCGATAATAGAATGGATATTCTATCTGGAATGGCTTCCTTTCAACAATAATAATCAACCTTTACTAAGCTTGAAAGTAATGTTATAGTAGTGTTCTTGTATTTGGTTAATTTGATTAAGAATATTTTTGTTAAGAAAAATTTAAATTTGCTTGTTCGGTAAGGTTTTAATTAATTTATTTATTTTTATGGTTTTTTTTTAAAAAAATATAATTATTTATTAGATTTAATTGATACAAATAGTTGTATGTGAAAAATTTTGAGTTCAAATTCAAACTCGAGCTCGAGTATCAATAATCGAGCTTGAAAGCAAGCATGGAATCAAACTCATTTATTACTGAAAAATAAGTTTAATCAAGTAAACTCGAGTAGCTTGGTTCGATAACGAGTTGAGTTCGAGTTAAAAAAATAAAACTTGATCGAGCTCAAGCCAAGTATTGAGTCATTAGTTTGAAGTTGAGCTCGAGTTGTATCATCTTGGCTCGATTCAATTGCACTTCTCAATTTACAATTGAGAAGTGGAAAAATCGAAAAGGATGGATGCAAAAGTGAAAGGAAAATAAATTTTAGATATACTTAATAGGAAAGAAAATAGGAAAGATTATCATTTTCCATACTCATCAACAAAAAAAAATCACTTCAAACTGGAAAGAAAAGCGAAGAAAAAAATGAGAGAGGTGAGAGTATGTATTATATATTTATAAAATTTTTCATCATGTTTAATTTACAAAAGGTATAATGATAAAATCATGTAATTTTTATTTTATTTTCTTTCATAGTAATGAAGAGAAAGAAAATTACATTTTTTTTGAACTTTTCAATCTTTCTAACCAAGTACACAAATCAAAGAAAAAAATATATTTTTCATCTTTTTATTTTTCTTCTATTTCAATTTTTCATCTTTTCATTTTTTCTTTCCATCCTACTAAACAAAACCTAAAAGTCTAGCACTCTCACAACATATTACACAGTAGTTGGCTTCAAATTTTTTTTATACAAAATAGATTGTAACCTAAAGATAAAGAATGTATACAAGTTTTGAGATTTAAACACCAAACCTACTAGGCATCATCTTTTAAAAATTACTGAATGAACAATCTGAAATAAATTTCATATTCAACTAAAACCCTTTTTGGTTTACACTTTTTGGCAATTTTTTAACTTTCATTTTATTTCACAATTGAATCATTTACCAAAATCAATTCTTTTTCAACTTATAACCAAAATTATTCTTTATCTATATACTTATACCTCTTACAAGTCAAAACAAACAAATTGAATAAGGTTGGTTTATAAAATCTTACAAATATTATTAATTTTCACATATAATTCTTTCTTTGGAACCTAACTCCAAATGACATTATTGTTATTTACAAAATTAACAACCATGGTTGGATTAATTTTGAGATTAAATGTGTGCTTGGTATGGAATGTATCACTTCTAAATTTTTTTATTACAATGTTATAATTATTCAATCTTAATAAAAAAATTATGTATGGGTTCACCACTTATAAAAATAATTTCCACATAAAATTTGATAGATCCCACAAATTTCAAAATTATGATTGGTTAATTGTATTATTATCATTGTAAATGATATTCTGTCGCTTAATTAAGTGAAAAAATAAAAGGATGGATTTTGAATGTACTTATTAGGAAAGAAAAGTGAGAGAAAATACAATAAGAAAAATTATCATTTTTTACATTTGTTTAAAAATACAACTCATTTCAAATTAGAAAGAAAATATGAAAGAAAATGAAAAGGTGTAAGGGTTACATATTTACAAAATTATCTATCATTTTTCGAATGTTTTTCTCTTTGTCTTCATTTTAAAGAAGTTATAATGATAAGATTATATAATTTTTTATTTTTTTTTATTTTTTTAACTCTACCAAGCAATGATGAAAAGAAAATTACATTTTTTTTAACTTCTTCATATATATTTTTCATCTTTTTAATTTTTTATCTATCATACTAAGCAAAGCATTAAAAATAAATTTTAACCGTAAAAATCATAATAATATAATATAGTTACTTAATTACAAACTACAATTTCTCTTAATCTTAAAAATTAAAAAGAATTATTCAAAACGTTTTTTATCAAAAAAATTTTAAATAATATTATTTAATTTTTTATAAGAAATTATTCAAATATTTTTTTAGTTAAAAATATTTTGAATAATCTCCTTTAATTAAAAGATTATTAATTTTTATCTTCACTTATGAATGGAATATATAATAACAAACTAATGTCATTTTTTTAATTTTTCAACTCAATTAAATAACAAGTGAATAGAAAATTATTTTTTTCATTATTGTTTTTAAAATTTTTACCAAGCAAATTAATAAAATTACATATTTTTAACTTGTTATTTTTCTCTTTCTCTTAATTCACATATTTTTCACTTTAAAAATTTTTACTCAGATTTCCCATTTTTATTTTTTATCATTTATATAAAAAATTCCATATCAAACAAACCTTTAATCCATTATTTTTATCAAATTAAAAAAATACATTAATTAATTGGAAACAAATTGGAACGCCAAAAATTGATGTCTGACGTTCACTCTCTCCGGAAATTTCAGTGCAGAAGAAAACTGACAGAAAGAGTAAAAGAATTACGTGCCTTCCTTTCTTAGGTGGGTTCATCCTACGCCATCATCATCATCACATCCTTTTTTCTTCAATAAATTAGACTATGAACTACTATTCTGCACCACTCAAATGAAACCCCATAAATTATTATAAATTTGATGACACTACCCATGGATGATAATAGATTTCGATCTTTTGTATAATATTTTGTATTATAAATTTTTAAATTTATTTTTAATATAAAATAATTATTTTTTATAAAAATTTAAAATATTTAAAAATTAATAAAAATTATATAATTCAATTCAAATAAAATTTTTTAACTTTTTTCACTTTTGTTTAAATATAATGAAACTTTAATATTCAAATTTAGATCATGGTTGTTGTGGGTCGATTTTCAATTTTTTAAATTTGTTTTCTCACCCCTTCCCCACCCCTCTTTGGGTCCCACCTCCCATTTCTCTGGCCACGTACCAACTTCGACAACTTTTCTTTGAGCCAAAATTTCCAAGCCGAGCCTACCTACTCATATAGGCGCAGAATGGACCAGCCATTTTATCTTTCATCAATTTTGAGGGTCAGTCTCTGCGGCTCATGTTCATGCACGGCACCACGTCATCATCAATCGGAGCCACGTATTTTCGCCGCCATAATAGTCGCACACGGAACCGGATATTACCGACTGTTTCTCAAGTGTTCAGACACCGCCCATGTTTTCAGAGTACCGGCTCGTTCGGTATAACAACAAGGAAATTACGAGGGCGATTGTAAAAGTGACACGTGGACTAGGTAGCACCAGATCAATTCACATGCTAGGGGTGGTGTTTACATCATTGTCGTCGGTTAGAAGAGGGTTAAGTTGAAATGTCAGTCATATTCTTGTGTCGTGGCTTTGAAGATGGGGCAGGTGCGATTATCAATAACTATTTTAGATATTTTCTTCAGATTTTTCTAGATTTACATAAATATTCTTGTACGTCAATCTAGAATTACGTGAATGATACGTACTTTTTTTGTTTTAATTTTTATAATATTTTGCTTTATGTTTTGGTTGACGAAAGCTTTTTCTGCTTTTTGATCTTTCGTTACATAAATGCATTTAACTCGTGTATTTTCCGTTTTTGTCTCGTGATCGTATTCCAAGCATATAGAAGTTTCTGGGGAAAATTTTTTTAATTGTTTTTTATATATAAAATATTAAAATTTTAAACTCACAAATAATTTTAAAATATTATCATATGTCGAGAATAAGTCTATGTTTAAAAACAAAAATAAAATCTTAAAATTTTGAAATCTTTAGTTTAAATTTTATTACGTGTGAGTTTGATTATTTAATTATATTATTAATTAAATATTTAATAATTGTATGTTAATTATAATTTAATAATTAATTATTTAATTGATTATATGAATGTAAAATTTAATTATGATTATAATTTCAACAAAAGAATAGAAATATGTTTATACTAATGTAAATTTTATACTTTGGATCAAAATAAAATCCTAAACCTTAAATTCTAAATCAAAATTAAACCTTTAATTAATTTAAATCAAAATAATATTTTTAATTTTAACTTTTTCAATTTAAAAAATTATAAAACTTATACTAGTGTAAGTAAATTCTCTTCTAAAAAATATTATCATATGTCTTATTTTAAATATTAATAAATATACTTTAATAAAATATGTAATAATTTTTTAATCTCTAATAAAAATTTTAAATTCTATTAATGATAAAAAGATAATTTTTCATAAACTTTACCATAGTTATTTCAAAATTTAAATTTGAAACCATCATTTTAGATCACTTTTTTTTAATAAAATTACAAGGACAAATTACAAATTTTATCATATTTCTTTCAACATTTAAATTTGAAACTTTCATTTTGGATTACTTATCTCTTTTTTTTTAATGAAATTACAAGTTATAATCCTGATCAGATATTACATAATTGAAAATCAAATAAATAAACGAATTAGTAAATTAGAATCTAACTAGACAAATTTATTAAACATATTTTTTAACTAGACAAATTTATTAAACATATTTTTAAAATAGTGAAAGATGTTTAGTTAAGTATGATATTTAATTAAAGGATTGAGAAATCAAACTTTAGGAAAGCTTAAAACAAGCTTTTGAATCAAGAATAAGCTAGAAAAGTGAAGTTTAGCTAAAGGTATTTGGATACCATCATAGCGCATTCAAATACTAGCTTTTTGTTTGAGGGTATACCCTTATAGGACATTCGAATGTCCACTCACTGTTTCAAGACATAAGGTAAAAAATTATTAGGGTATTCAAATAACACTCTATTGTTCGACGAAAAAAAGTGATTTTCTAAAATAATTTCTCTTGGAATGAGATATACTCTTTCATAGATAACTTTTCACTATCAGAAAGGTGAATAATTATGTTTATAATTAGTCGTAAATGTGTATTTTGGTTTAAGGTTGTGTCTATTTAATGAAAAGACATATGTAAAGAGTCATCACTATTTTCTAAAGGGTTACAATGCTTCTTTTTTATCTCTATGAGTAGAGGGACCAGAACACAATCTAAATTTATTATTTAATTTGTATTTTAACAATATATATGGAGAAACTGTGATGCCAAAGTTTTCATTTATCTCGATTGCAATCGAATTCTAATTTTGATAACAATTGATGAGTTCTCTTGACAAAAAAATATTGTTTGCTTAAGTAAACATAAGTCTAAAAACATAATTCTTCATTAATGCCTCTTTAAAAAAAATAAAAATAAAACAACTATTCATACTATAAACTTTGAGTCATTTAGAAATAGATATTTAATTTAGAGACAATTATCTTTTAACTTTTAATTATTTGAGAGTTTTTAATCATTTAATTTTGAAACTAAAGTTTTTATCATCAGTGTTTAAAAGTGTTAATTTTTTAAACTTATAAATGTAATTATTTGACCATTTAAGTGCTAAAAAATTGTGTAGGTTTGATTATTTAGTTGTGTTCTAGTTTGTTAGTTAATTATTTAGTTATTGTAATTTAATTATGATATAATAATTTATTATTCAATTGATTATATGAATATAATGCTTAATTATAATTGCGATTTTTAAAAAACTTTTAAAAAAATGTTAAAAAAATACAGATAATCCACTATTTAACAAAATAATAAAAAATTATAATTTTTTAATTTTTATTTATTTTTTATCATTTGGACATTATCATGTGACAAAACAATTAGTGTAGATTTGCCACTTACTCAAAGTATAGTTACATAAAATGTTCAATTCAAGGTTGGTTGTCTTTAAATTTTCAAAGTTGGGAATCAAAATAGAATATAAAGGAAAAATACTCATTTAACTCTTGTACTATACACTTTTTATTAGTTTGGTACTTGAAAAAAAATAATATTTATGATTAGAAACTAGAACTTTTATTTCATCAACCATGTTAGTGTTTTTAGCTAACGTCAATAGTTAATTTGTTGATGTAACATAAATATCCAATACAACTTTCATTTCCTCATCTATATCATCAATTGCCACATTAGCAATACAAGAAAAATTAAAAAAAAATAAATCTAAAACCTTCAAAAAAATGAAAAAAGATCCAAAAAAAATTGAAAAAAATCTTAAATTAAAAAAAGATAAAAATTTAAAAATTGAAAATCAAACTCTGAAAATTTAAAATTTTTTCAAAAAAACATAAAAAATAAAAATTATCTAAAAAATGCAACAAATTCAAAAAAATCTAAAAAACTTAAAAAATTTTAAAAAATTAAAAAAATTAAAAATATGAAAAAGAATTTTGAGTTTTGAAAAAAAAATTAAAAATTCCACAAAATTTCAAAAAATATGAAAAATTAAAAATCTAAAAAAATCGCAAAATTAAAAATTTTAAAAATTAAAAAATATTAGCTATTAAAATTTTGGAAGATTTTAATTTTTTTTTTTTGAAATTTTAAGGACTTTTTATTTTTCAAATATGTTTTGAATTTTTATGATTTTATAAATTTTTTTTCCTGACTTTTGCAATTTTATTTTTTTTAGATTTTTTTATAGTTTCATATTTATCTTTTTTAAAAATTTTAAAATTTTTTATTTAATAATTTTTTGTATTTTTTGAATTTATTAAAATAACAACAACAATAACGAATTAAGCCTTATATTCCATAATTTTTGGGTTGGCTGTATGGAAGGCAAGAAAGGAATTACGTTTGTCATAATTTTTAATATTCTTGCACCAATCAATTCTATCAAAAATAACTTTTTCATCTACTTCTTTAGCCCTTATATTATTTTTTATTACTTGCATCTATATCTTTTGTGATCTACCTCTAAATGTTTGATCTCTCTTAAACCCAAAAGTTAATTTCTCCTAAATGGTGCATAGATAATCAATCCTATGTTTCACATATCCAAACAATTACAAACAATCTTTTCTCACATTTTTCTCAATTTGGACTACCATTAATTTTTCTTGAATTTTTTTATTTTTTATTTTGTCTCTTTTAGTCTTATCACACATCCAACTAAACATCTTTATCTTAGTTATACTCAATTTCTTCTTATATTATTTCTTAAAGACCCAACACTTAATTTCATATAACAATGCATGCCTTACAATTATTTAATACAACTTTACTTTTAACTTTAAAGGCATGTTGAGATCACACAACACATCTGATGTAATTTGCCACCTCACTCATCCTACTTGAATTCTTTGATTTACATCCCATTCTATCTCAGTATCGTTTTAAATAATTGATTCCAAATATAAAAAATGACTACTCTTTGGTACTACCTCACCATTCAACTTAATCAAACTAGTACTTACTTCTCTATGATTACTAAATTTATATTTCATATATTCAGTTTTAGATGTACTCAATTTAAAGCCTCGAAACTCCAACATATACCTCTATAATTCTAATTTCACATTAAGATCATCATTAATTTCAGCAATTAAGACTATATTATTAGCAAATAACATACACCATAGCACCTTATCTTAGATATGTCTATTGTACTCGTTCATAACTAATGCAAAAAAAAAAAAAAGATTTAGTGTTAAGCCTTAATGCAATCTTAAGGTAATGGGAAAGTTACTAGTCACGCCTCAAAGCATTCTCATATTTATTATAACTCCTTCATACATATTTGTAACTATGTTAATGTACTTTAAAAGAACTCTTTTCTTCATTAAGGCCCATCAAAACATATATTTGGGAACTCTATCATATATTTTCTTCAAATAGATAAATACCATATGTAGATTTTTTTTTGCCTAAAAACCCTCTGACAAAAGCCTCAATAACTGAATTGCTTATATTATGGAGGGTTTTGGTATAAACCCAAATTAGTTTTCAAAAATAGTGACGTCGTGTTACAACCTATACTCAATTACTCTCTCTAAAAGTTTCATAGTATGACTTATAAGCTTTATTTCATCTTTATTTTGTATATCATCTTTATTCTTGCATAAAGGCACTAGAGTATTTTTCTTCCATTTTTCTCATATATTTTGAGTATGCAAAATTTTGTTAAAAAGATTCGTTAACTATCCTATCTTTATTTCACCCAAATATTTTTGAATTTATTAATTTTTTTAATAATTTTTATAATTTTTTTGCTTTTCATTTTTTGTATTTTTTTTGAAAAATTTTAGCTTTTTTCATAAAATTTTACATTTTTTAATTTTAAAATTTTTAAAAGTTTTTGTGAAGTTTTTTAGATTTTTTTGAAAAATTTTTGGATTTTTATTAAATTTTTTAATTCTTTAAACTTTTTTAATTTTTTAGAATTTTTTTTTTAAATTTTTAGAACTATTTAATTTTTTTTAATGTTTTCATAGAAATTGATGATGTAGTATTAACTGAACTTTTTGGACACATGTTATTGTCGTATTGGATATTCATGTGACGTCAGTAGATTAACTGATGGAGTTAGCCTAAGGTACCAATGTGGATAATGGAATGAAAGTTAGAGTATTTAATTGCAAATTATATTTTTTTAGGTACAAAATTGACAAAAAAATAGTGCATATGCCATTTTTGTATTTAACCCTAATTTTAAAATGGAAGAGATAATATTTTCTTTGTTTATGGTATTAATCTTTCAATTCCTTTAAAAATCATCGGTATAGTAAATTTTAACTTGATTACATGATTACTACTTTTTATAGCCTGTAAGTGCACAGGTCAAATCCAAGTAATAAAGAGTGAGTAAAGTTATCATTTCCTCAAGAATTATATGTTGGGCATAAGACCAAGTACCCACGTTGATCTTTCAAACTCTATATTTAGAAAAAAGGTGTTGGAATGAAAACAAGAAAGTTTTAAAACGTAAAGGCTGAAAGCAAAGCTAGGACAAGATAGGAACTTGTTAACAATAATAACGGTTGAAAATAACAATTTTGCAACTAAATATAAATAAAAAAACAAGTAAAACCTATTGCTTTGTAAAAGAAAATGAAGTTTGGCCGAATGTAAATAGCAAGGTAAAGTTAAAAGCAATTGCAAGAAATGTAAATAAATAGTGAGCAAACAAAAAGCTAAAGTGAACTTGGAAAATAACTTAAATGCTTGAAAGTGAAAGAAGAAAGAAAGCTTATGAATAAAATATAAACTGAACTTATATTGAAAATAGTGTCCAAAATAAGAATATAGGCTAGTATGTCACCCTAATGAAAAATAAAGATTACAAAAGCTTAATAAAATTGAAACTAGAAAGAAAGAATAGAAATTGAATAAGGGATGGAATGCCAATTGCTCTACAAATAAGCTCTATATATAGAGCACGGCTAGGACTAGAGGGATGAACCTAGACACTTCGACTATGGCTTAAACTTTTTTAAATTAAAAAATGCTATATTCTTGGATTTGAATGAGATTTAGCCAAATGAATGTTTTTTCAATGATGTGAAGCTTATGTGGCTGAATGGTTTTTTTATGATTAGTCCATATGTGCTGCCTACGCCTAAGTGTCCTTGCCAAGTTAACCATATTTTGAATTTGAAATAAAAATTATGGGAGATTCAGCTGGTTTGATTTGAAATGCATGATTTATTGATTTGTTTCACTTAGCTTAAGACTTTTTTGGAATTCAAAAGAGTCTTCATGCACAAAACTTCCTTTTTTAGATGAACATATTACTAGCATTGATTGAGCTTATTGGTTTGGCTACACATCGGTTGCCAAAGTTGCCACCTTTTGCACAGGTTAAGACTTCTTGCATGCCTAACCAAATGGGCTTTTGTAGACTCTTTATGCCTTAGCTAAATGTTCATCTACCTATTTTGTATTGTGTGTAGGGTTCATGCATGGCTTTATTCTTGTCACCTTTATATGGTTTGCATGGTTTTTGCCATTTTCATCCAAGTTGACTAAAGTTTTCATGCAAAACTGAAAATTAAGATTTTAACATAATAAGGCATAAAATTTTTAAAAATTTTCAAAATTTGAAAGCTAAAGTGACCTAAGAAAAGCTATAAATTTCATAGTCATCACACTATAAACTTAGCTTTCTACTTGTTCTCAAGCAAACTCCTCAAATTAAATATGCTAATAACCAAAATAGGTACACTCAAAGTCAAAGTTTCACAAGTTATCAATCATACTCTACGGTATATTGTCAGGATAGTTATAAATATAGTTATACATCAAATTTATTCCAAAGTAAGCTTTTAATTTCACAAAACTTTCATGCATGTGAAGTTAATCTATCTTTAATCTAGGCATGCAATCTAAGCAAAAATATGCAAGATATGCTATCACATATTAATTTAAAGATAGAGCATACGTTATATATTTACTTTTCTCACTCTTTCTCCATTAATGTAGTGCATACTTGACTCAAGATCAATAAGTTTTTATCAGCTTGTAATGTAAGGCTTGGGTTAAGGTAAGAAAAAAATATTTTAGGCTTAAAACCCTTTACTTATTTTCGAAACTTTTCTTAGACTTGAGAGCTTTTAAAACTTGTCAAGGTTGAGGCATCTTTTTCTTTGGCTATTTTGGCCTCTTTCTTTTGTTTTTTAGCCATTTTGGCTTTTACACTTTTATTTTATTTTATTTTCTTATGCCTTTCGATCTCATAAATGTAACTTGTTCTCTTACTTTGTCCCTAATATAAATAAAAATAATGGGTTGGGTGATAATAAGAGGGATAATTTATAAGAAAATGCTTGTGTTTATTTAATGTGGGTAAATAAACAAGAAAATGATTCTTAGGCTCAAAATAAGGTAATAAGGATGATTTATTCATAAGTGGGCTTGAAAAGGCTCAAATGTTCTAAAGATGACCTAAATCACTTTTTAAGTCAAGTATCGTCTAGGATTTCACTTCAAGGGTTGAGTAAGCAAATTCTAAAATTATACTTATGCCTTAAATCTTTATGTAACTTTATATTTACATAACTTTTTCATAAAAATTGACTGTTGTTAAAGATCGAAATTAAAATGCAAATGATATGAAATTAACAATCAAAAGATAACATACTTAAGATGTTATTTCATACTTTCACTACATTCATACTTGTCCAAAATTCATACTTATGTCACTAATGGTCAACTTATAAAAAATTAATTAAGATAGCATTCTCATGACTATAGCCTATTAACTTAGTTCGAAAATAAAGAGTTTAAGGACATTTTTTGAAAAAAAAAATTGAAAAGCTTTTTCCACAAAATAGTTCCTTCCCACACTTGAATTGCACAATATTTCAATTGAAATAGTTAAAGAAAGGAAAAAGAATACTCTCTTATCTTTACTTCTTGAGGTCAATTTGTTTGGGTTTTTTTAGAAACCTTGAATCATCCTTATTCTAAGAAAGCAAAAATAAGAACAAACAAAATCAAAGCATGCCTATCATAAAAATTACATAAATAACAAAAAAATATAAAACTTGAGTTGCCTCCCAAACAACATTTTAATTATAATTTATAGTTAGACTTCCCATAAGGTTACATAATTATCCCACACTTAATACCAACATCCACCCATTTAATGATCTTTTTACTCATTATATTTTTAATAATAAATTCTAAGTGGTGGTACTCAATGATTGTGATGAAAGTGGATATGTGTCCCACCCATAATAATGTCTTCACTATAGCATTAGCTACATTAAGGTAAGTGGGCACTAGTTTCAGTATTAGTGAAAAAGGTACAACGATGAAAACTATAAGGTTAGTTTCTAAGACTAAATGTTCATCCATTGTTAGTTTAATAAGAGTGAATGCAATGTCCTCATTTTTTTCATTAAGCTTAACAAGGGTTGTTTTTAAAGATTTAAGCAAAATTTCCACTAAACAACCTTTATCAACCTTGTTATTCGCCTTACTTAATTATAAATCATGTATTTGATTTTTGTAGGATTAGGAAATTGGCATGGTTAGACTACAAGGCTCAATAATATTTTGATCAAGACTAGTGCTATATTCTTATTGATATTCATATCCCTTAATTGATCTATCATCCTCTAAGGTTTTTATAGACCTAAACTGCCCAATATCACTTACGACTTTATATCGCACTTATGATCAATGTCATCTTTTCTTTTATCATTTTCACTAAGGTTTCTACACCATTCTTTATTTTCCCCTAATGGTTGCTCCTTATAATACTCATCATCTTCCTATACAGTGTTAGATTTGGTATTACTAGGTAGGATCTCCTGAAAGCATGTTCTAAAGGCATTTATTAATTGTTAACCCTTCTTTTAAAGGTTTTTAAAAGAAGCTTAGCTTTGAAGCATGGTGACAGTTTGATTTTAAAGCATTTAGTTTAACACTTCCTCTAAGGAAGGTTTCTTTTCTTGTGTTAGGGATGCATATTGTACATGAGAGTGTATTATGGTGGTGGTAGGTCAATAGGATAAGTAAGAATATACATGGATGTTGAACTAAAGAGCTACTTATGACTTTGAGTGTAGGTGTTTGAATAATGTAGGGTTAATTATCTTGACACCTATCATTATAACATTCTCCACTATAGATATGACAATTATCAAAAGAGCTTTGAACTGAATGGACATGACTGAGATAATGATTTCATTCAAAAGCATCTATTTTTGTAGCTAAAAAGGCTAGTTGTGAGGTTATAGCTATAACGAGATCTAAGTCATACCTTTTAATAGCACTCCCAAGTCTTGGATTTTAGAATGGTGGTTGAATGTAGGAACAATCAAATGATGGCTTGGCATAATCCCAAAAGGTTCTGGTCTCATTGCAATAAAAGTTAGATATAAAAGAAAAAAAAAAGAACATATTAGAATAAGAAAATAAAAATCTAATTATAAAGTGAAAGAGTTGGTATTGATATTGGTTTTTTAGCATCTATATAATCTCCGACAATGGTGCCAAAAATTTGATTATCATTTTTTGTAGCCTACACGTACATAAGTCATATCCAAGTAATAAAGAATGAGTAGAGTTATTGTTCCTTTGAGGATTATGTGTTGGGTGTGAAACCAAATACCAATATGAATTTTTTGAACTGTATATTAGATTGAAATGATTGGTTGGAATGAAAACAAGAAAACTTTAAAATGTATAGGCTAAATGTATAACTAAGACAAGATATGAACTTGCTAGCAATGATGAGGGTCGTATATATAAGAAAAGTAAAGAGTAATGCTACAAGTAAATGTAAAGGGAAAACAAGTAAAATTGAATGCTTTGTAAAAGAAAATGAAGTTTGGCCAAATGTAAATAGCAAGGTAAAGTAAAAAGCAATTGCAAGAAATGTAAATAGAAAGTGAGCAAATGAAAGCTAAAGTGAACTTGGAAATAACTTTAGTGCTTGAAAGTAAAAGAAAAAAGTAACTTGTGAATAAATGTAAATTGAACTTATGTTGAAAATAGCTTTGAAAATATGAATGTAGGCTAGTCTGTCGCCTTAGTAAAAAGTAAAGATTACAAAAGTTTAATCAAACCAAGACTAGAGAGAAAAAAATAGAATGGTATGAGGGATGGAATGCTAAGGGATGATGAACTTAGACACTTCCACTATGGCTCAAACTCTTTTCAATACAAAAATGCAATCTTTTTAAATTTGAATGAGGCTTAGCCAGATAGATACTTCTTGGATGATGTGAAGCTTGTGTGGCCAAATGTCTTTTTTTTTATTAGTCCACATATGTCGCCTATGCTTAAGTGTCCTTGCCAAGTTAACCATCTTTTGAATTTCAAATGAGGATTATGGGAGATTCAATTGGTTCAAATTTGAAGTGCATGATCTCTTGATTTATTTCACTTGACTTAAGACTCTTTTGAATTCAAAAGACTCTTCAAGCACAAAACTTCCTCCATTGGATGAACATGCTACTAGCATTTATTGAGCTTCTTGGTTCGGCTACACATGTGTTGTCTAAGTTGCCACCTTTTGCATGGGCTATGAATCTTTGTATGCATGGCCGAATGGGCTTTGATAGACTCTTTATGCCTTGGCCAAATGTTCATTCACCAATTTTGCATGGAGTGCATGGTTTATGCATGGCTTCATTCTTGTCACCTTTACATGGTTTGCATGGTTTTTGTCATTTTCGTCCAAGTTGTCTAAAGTCTTCATGTAAACTTGAAAATCAAAATTTTTGATACATTAAGACATAAAATTCATGAAAATTTTCAAAATTTGAAAACTAAAGTGACTTAAGAGAGGTTATAAATTTCACAGTAATCAGTACACAGATTTCACCTTTATTGAAATTGCTCATTTTGAAAAAAAATTATTCATATACATATAGCTCAAGTAGCATAAAGTGGAAATTTAAAATGTATGATTAATAAAGGACATATAAAATTTTTAAAAAGTATTAGAATATTTATATGTATCATACAATTATTGGAAAATTTAACTTACAAAACTATCATCCACGAATATAGAATAATTATTCCTTTTTTTTTATGGAAGACATATTTTTTGGTACAAAAAAATTGTATGTGTTAAAATTTGAATTTTAAATTTATTAGATATTACTTTTTAAAAATAGTTAAATGAACAAATTGAATTAAATTTCAATTTCATAAAAAAATACATATATTTATCATTAAATTAAATGCTCGATGATTAACTACGCACATTAAAAATGCATACAAAAAAATTCCAATGACACAGTAAAAGAATAAATGATATCAATGAAAGATTTAAAACGTGTATTTGAGCTGTTACACCAAAATCAGCATATGATTTGGACGCAACAAGGAGACGTACCAAAAAATTTCTCTAAAAAAATGCACCATAGTTTGAGCATGTGATCATCATGTAACTGGTTAGCATTTAAATGGATAATAGATAGACCAAAGAAACAAGTTGTGGTTGAGACAATGGGAAAGGGAATGAGTTACTTAACTATCCTGTCCTTAGTTCACATTTATGAAAGCATACAAACATTTTGTTCTCAACGTTAAAGAATTGACAAAGACATTAATGCTCTTTCAAATAATGCACATACTATATGTTAAAATGTACCACAGTATTGAAGGAGATTGGTAAGGACAATTTAAAATCCTTCCTAAATTGCAAAGAAGCATCATAGAAAATAAACATCTTACCCAAACAAATTGTCCAAATATTTCAATATATGCCTGCATTTTTTAAATAAAATTATAAGTATAAAAAATCATAATCACAATCAATTTATAAAAAATCATTAAATAAATAAATCAATAAAAATCAAAACATAAAATTGAAGCAAATAGTCAAATATATATCAATTTATAATAAATTATTCATATCTTATAAGAATCGGACATTCAAAATTAAATGATCACAAAGGAGTACGTGAATTTAAAATCACTTCTTTTGAGACAAACAAACTTAAAAACTTAATTAGTTTTTCTCAATCAAAGAGAAAAAAAAAGTAAATTACTCTCATACTTATGGGATTTCAAATTATTAAACTTAATTATCAAACATTTGATTTAATTGATTTTTTTTTGTAAGAAAAAATCGAAGATAGATAAATTATTCAGTTTCTCACATTAAGGTAAAATATATCATACTTGATGATTTAAAGCAAATGATTACAAATTGTGTATTTGAAATGATTCAACAAATAATCACCGATAAAATTTAAACTTAAAATTTTTTTATAAAAAAAATAATTTTAATTGATTGAATCAATTATTTATTGATATTTGATTTAACTTATTGGCACATAATATTCCGATTAAAAAATATGGATTGAATTCTTCCTTTCCTCGATAAAACAAATCAATTCGTTCGAGACAAGCAAACCTAAAATTGTAATTAATCTCTCTTAGTCAAAGATAAAATAGGGTAAATTGCTTTTATACCTAAGTGATTTCAAATTACTCTACTTAACACCCAATGGGTTTTTTTTTTTTTTTTTTTTTTACCGATAAACCTATGATTTTATTTTTAAAACTTAAACAATTTTTATTTTGTCATGAAAGAGATTTTCATTGTCAATTTCGGTATAAAAATTTATGAAATACCCGTAATATGAACTGAAAATATTATGAAATAAAGATCAAATTTACTATTTTACTAAAGGTGATGATTCAAATTTAATGCTTATCTTTAAAATTTTAATAATATACTTCTAATCTAGGCAAAGTATATTTCATAGAAAAGCAAAAGATTATTCTTCTAAATAGTTTATGAAATATTCTCATAGTATTAAAATTTTTACCTTTTTTAATTGAATTAAAAAATACAATATAAAAAAAATCACATACTCTAGTTTTCTCTCGATTGAAATCACATGTCCTTAGGCCTAGACTTATAGGCTCGGAGATATCTTAACACAGTTGTTCATAATTCAATTTTAATTGAATTAATTGATTAAATTAATTTAATTTAATTAATTGATCAATTAATGAATTGAATTAAATTTGATCAATTATTAAAAAAAATTTAAAAATATATCATTTTTCAATTAATTTAATTTAATAAATCGAACTAATCGAATTATTAACCAAAATATAAGAAACATTAAATTTTTATCCTTGGTTGAAGTTTTAAGTTTGCGTGGTTAGAGCTCTTAACAAATGGATGTACTTTTGTATTTTAACATTTTATTGCATGATTTTATTTATATTTATTTGGATTATATAAAATTAGAAGTTTAAGATATAATTTAATTTGAATGAATTTCATTCTTCGGTTAATCAAATTAACTAATTAAATAACTAAATTGGATTTAATCAATTAAAAATTTTAAAATTATTAAATTTGATTCTATTAACAAAAATTAAAATAAGGTAATTTGATTGAAATATTCCATCAAATGAATACAGTGCTCTTAGCGTAAACAAAAATCAATATAGGTAATTTCAATTGGATAAATCCTTCGATAATTTTAACTTTTCTAACATAACAATTTTGGAGATGTGCTTTTTCTGGATTAATACTTTGTGATTAAGTTTTGTTCTCAAAGAAAATTACAGTTAATTTCAACCAATAAAATGATCAAAATTATCTTATTTATTCACATTTAGGGTAATTTTGTAACTTATCTACGAGGTGCTAACTGAAAAAAAAAAAAAATACAAGATGTTTTGTGAAAATAAGCTGAAATCACAAGAAATCCAAGTGGAGTTTACGTTTTTAAAAATTTTTACAAACTACCGTAGATTTGAATTTATTCAAAATGTTCAATTTAAATAAGGTGGAGATTTATGTAAAGATGCCATATTCAAATTGGAAACTCTTTTCATAAAAAATAAATTAATAAAAATATTATTAAATAATTATTAATGAAATTTTTTAACATTTTTTTTATTTAGGGAGGGCATAATCCTTATAAAACTTTCTTAGCTACTAGACTAAAAAGTGTAGGACTGTAATTTTTTAATTTTAAAAATTTGATTAACAAAGTAATATATATTTTTTAAAAAATATTTAAAAAATAAAAAAAAACATGTATCATTATATTAATCTTGCTTATAAAATTAAAAAACTTTTACTATCAAATAATATTTCATTAATAAATTAGTAAAAGATTGAAACTTTTTGTAGGTAGTTGTCAAAATTAGAATACTTTTTGTAACTAGTTGTTAAAATTTGAATAAAAGTAGTGGATATAAATTTCTGACTCTTGAGTTTTGATTAATTGGACTTATGGGAATTGGGAACATCATTTCTCTTCAGTCGTATTGCCCCACCTCTTTCTTTTAGAAAATTTTTTGAATATATCACTTACAATAATTATAATATAATTAATTAATTATAATTTAAAATTATATATGATTTATTAAAGTTTTATATAGAATTTATATTTATAAGTGACATAATTTTACATAAATTTTTATTTTGAATGAACAATTATAACATAGAATCTACATTTATAAGTAATAGATTCCTACATAAAATTTTATTTTAAATGAATAATTATAATATTATAGTAAAAAAAATTTATAGATGATATGCTGTCAAATTCTTTCTAAAATGGTAACCGCGTGAATAGCTTAGATAGAGGCATCAGAAAGACAAAAGAAGGCATTAAGGCTTGAGCTCGAATCAAATTAATTTTCTTTTAATTTTAAAATTTGTAAATTAAAAAAATGATTAATATCATGGATAATTTTTAAATTATAGTAAAATATTTAATGTAAATTTAAATTTTATAAATTTTTAATATGATATCTGAATTATAAATTTATTAATTAAAATGATATTTATTTTTAATATGATTAATTTTAAATAATGATATATGATAAATAACTTTTTAATTATCATATTAATTAATAAATTTATAATTCAAATACTATATTAAAAATTTTAATATTATATCAAATATTTTATTATAATTTAAGAGTAATGAATAATAATAACCCAAAAAATAATTAAAAAGACTTCCCACATATTCATAATATAAATAAATAAAAATATATAAATGCTCCCTTTCTTTTTGGCGACATTAATTTGCTTCACTTTCAAGTAATCACATTTTCACGTCCCAATTAAAAAATTAGTAATAATTAGTTTTTGAAAAGAGATGCTTGAGGTGGACCATCCTTGTCTCTATCATCATACGAGTATATTTATTATGAAGAAAAGAAATTTCATTACTTTAATTTACCTGTTTTTCTTTGAAAGGCAAGCTAATTAATTATTTGGCTTTGATCAATTGCCCAAAAGTCTTGTCTAGCGAGGTTTAATTATTCAAACCCAACCACTATAAAAGGTTGCCTTATTCGGTGGGTTATTGTTTAATTTCCAGTAACGCACGAACAAGTGTCAATAACGTACGATCCAAAACTCTCAATAATCAAAATTTAATCCTAACCCCATATATATATATATATATATATATATATAATGACTTGTCAAGGAGCAAGTGGTTATATATTAATTTAATTTGGAATCTCCCATAAAATATAAAACATTCAATTTCAAATGGAAGATATGTTTTTTTTTTTTTTTTAATTTTCTTTAGTCATCGTGGAAACCAACAAAGTCAATAAATAAAGCTATTGCCCAACCAAATTTGTTGTTCTAATTTATTATAACCTTTTTGCATGTGGCTACGGTTGATAGAAAAGAAAACGAAATGAGATAGATGGAATGGGATCCTTCCCATCAATTCTCACATAAATTAATTGATTACTTAAATAATGTTGGATCCCATCTCCTATAGTATATATGATTTTTGTTTATCTTATCGATTAACTAGTCCAATGAATTATTGATTAATTAAAAATGTCAAAAGTTCTGTGTTTTTTGCACGTCTTTTAGTTCCTTAATAAGGATCGCCATTTTTTTTTTATAAAAAAAAATTAAAAACAACATTGAGTAACAAACAAGCCACAAGTTAGGGCCAACAAACCAGAGAGACAGAGCGATCTAATCTTATCGATTCCAGTTGGTTTTGAAGTGATGCTTTATGAATTTTGCAAACTTCCGATCAGACAAATTGTCATGTGATATATGATTGTCTTTCCATTACGTGAGAATTTGATTTAATTTTATATTAATTAATATTTTATTTATTTTATTCTCAAAAATAGTTATGTTATATCGGTTAATTTTTTATATTATTAATAAAGTTTTTAGATTTTACAAACAAGATTAAAATATTTTTGTATATTTTGTTATTTTTATATAAATTTATTAATATTGTAATTCAATATATTTTATTGTAGTATGTGGCCACTCTCTCGTACTGTTTGGTGGAAATTTTATACTTCACACGATAAGATATTGTATAGATTATTTGATTCTTATTCTGATTTTCATTTGTACATGTAATTTTATAAAAAAAAAAAAAAGACGAAACTTTTTGTTTCACTAGCATGAGATAAATAAATATATTGTACTTTAGTTTTTGTTTCATTCTGAGTATATAAATATATATATATATATATTTATTTATATATGAATCAAACAAATTTTGTGGTTCTAAGAAAATAAGATGCCAAACTAAATTATTAAGGACCAAGAAATGGAATGCTGATAGAATCTAAACCAGTTAAACGTTAGGTTGAATATCAAATCAATCAATTAAAATTAAATCAGTGTGTGTTAACTAACAAATAGGATAATTTTGCGAATTTGGTGAAGGGTTGTTTAAATGCTCAAAAGAATTTCTTATAACTATTATTTGATTAATAAGATTCATTGAAAATATATTGGTTATAATATTAGAAGTTTAGTTTAATTTATTTATATAGTTACTTAAAGTGACATCCAATAAATATAAAATTTAAATATCAAATACTTATAATCCCTTTCCTATACTTATTTTTCTCGTATATAATATATGTATATATATATTTAGATTTATATTATATGCCACACTGATATTTTCAGCAATTAAAAAAAGTGAAAGTGCTACAAGCATAAATTTATATGAAAATGAAAATCGAATATGTATTATACATTTAATTTCATGCCACATGTCATTAAAAAAAGGGGGGGGGTTCAATACCATTATCAATCAACTATGGTAATATTTTTAAAATAGTTATTTAACTATAAAAATTTTTAATTTAATTACTAAAGTTTGAATAAATTTTTTTTATTATCCAATTATTAGTTTCTAATGACATGCTAACGTGGCATTGCCACACTAGTTGTTAGATACTACATAACATTATTAAATTATATGATGTATCACATGAAATTGTTGACATGACATTACAAATTTAAAAAAATTTATTGATCTACCAATGCTATGTGGTACATGACAGTTAATATGTCATTATCATGTCAGCACCATTAGAGTCTAACGGTTAAGTGATAAAAAAAACATTTAATCAAACTTTATCGACTAAATTAAAAATTTTAGTAATTTGGTAACAATTTTAAAAATACAATCATAATTGAGTGACCAATGGTATAATTCACCTTAAAAAAACCATGTAAATAAATTTTGATAATAACATTTTTTTTTAAAGAAAATGCTTAGAAGCAAGAAAATTGATTGATGAGTAAATTATTAAAAAGTAATGAATTTTTATGGTATATATATGGATGATGGATCGATGATGAATAAACATACATATTGTTGATGGTATTTTTAGGTGTTGGTTAGAAGGCAAGCAACTTGGTGGTTGTGTGAGGGACAGTTGGAACTTGTAATAAGAAAGCACGATCAAGGAGCAATGAAGTTGGTTCTCCAAGATACATTCTGATGTTCAAGTCAATCAAGTGTCTAATAATTTTTGTAAGGGAAAATGTATACAACAAACACTTAAAAAGCTTCAAGAGGAAGGATTCTTAGTTCATACCATTCTTAAGCATCCTTTTTATCTTATATATGAGAGGAAGGGCGGTGAAATAACCTAGATAGTTGATAATTGAGGTGAGTTTAAATGGAGCTCGAAGAGGGCCCATGTGGGTAATTGTGGGCTACATTTAATGACCCTAGGCAAGTGTGGGTTGCATTTAATGATCCTAGGTAAGTTAGAGGTCAATTGGTCTATTCTGAAGTGATACTTTGATGGAACATTGGTGGAAGGAGTTGGGCGAGTCTTTCCTTAACGAGGGTAAGCCTACTTTGCGATGAAGAGTTTTGATGTTGACCCTTATGTGTGGTGATATAGTAGTTAAGTGTGTGTTGACTTGACAATCGTGGGAGTTAACTTTGTTAATCGAGTAAATGGATACAACAATTGCCCACTGGGTCTGAAGGGGTTAGGGGTTATAAAAGTGATCACTTTTAGACCTTTGTAAGAATTGTTGAGGGAGCAATTGTTGTATAATGTTGCCTTGATGGACCGTGCATGATGATGTATTAGTATTTGGTGATCGATGCTATTTTAGTGAGTCATGGTGATGATGTGTCTTTTGTTGGTGAGGGATGAGAGCTTAATGTGCCATATGTTTTGTTGAGATACAAGGAACAGTAAGTGAGGACTTTAAGAAAAAATTTTGTATTATTTGCCATGTAAAACGTGTATTATATGTGATTAGAGTGCCTTTGTGAATGCATTGTTGGTCATGGACCCGTGTTTATGAAATTTATGGCTATATAAAACACATGGTGTAATAGGGTTGAAGAGTTGTTAGATGCAATTAATAGGTTAAATTTAAAATTGTACCGGTTCAACGAATGGGGTAATAAATTATGTTTTTTTTTAAAAAGTGTGTAACCAAAAGGTCGACTCTAATTAGGAATTAGCTTAGACCATTTTGTACCTGGTTGAAATGGTGTTTTAATTTGTATTATTTCAATTGTGTTGTTTAGCTAGGTATAAATAGGGGAGATATAAAATTTTCAAACTTACATTGCAATTTGCTAGTAAGATAAAACTTGTTGTTTGAGTTTTACGATGAAGGTAGTTTTGCTATTATCTTTTTGAAAAATTTTTATGGGTAAGTAATCTTTTCAATTTTTATTTATGGTTGTTTTGTTATTGTGTGAAAAATGGCACCAAAGAGAAGGATTGTTATTGAGAGCTAGAGTGATGATTAGGGTACCTAGATGCCTGCTATAAATAATGAAAGTTAAGGTGATGGAGAAAGTAGTTAAGGTAAAGGCTGTAAGGGTTAGGGATTTTAGAGTAGTGGTGGTTACAATCGTAAAATTGTGATTAGGAAGGTGGGCCCCCTGGTTTTGTGGCAAATGTCCTTAACGATAGTAAGGGAAATTGGAAAGGGAAAATAAAAGATGAAGTGGTGAAAGAGCCCAAAAACTTGGCACTAAGAATGTGGTCGCTAGATATTTATCGATCCACAACCATAACGGCCTTGGTAGAGTTAGTCCTAGACCATGTGAAGTTTAATTCGAGGAACTTCATGCATCATATATTGCTGAGATGAAAAACTGTCTCACCTGGAGATAGGCACTCGCGAGAACATCCATGACTACTATTTGATTTTAAGTGAGGACTAAGGCTTGGATTCTGTTATTGATGTTATTGATCCTTCTGTTACTTTAATCGACGTTGCTTAAGTTTTTGGTATTGATGGTGATTCAATTCCTATAACTTCTTAATGATTTAGTACACATATTTTGTATTTTGTATTATATTTTTTAATTAAACTCTTTGTATTTATACATTAATTATGGATAAAATGAAAATTTCTTCAACAGTTGTCATTTTGTATTTAATTTACACTTGGGCTGAATTTGTTTAATTTGCACTTTGTTAAACTTTATGGGTTAATGCAAGGTAAAGTCCTATGTTATTATGTGAAAATGCTAAGTTAAAAGACTTATGGTAACTTAGTTTTACATTATAAATTAGATATCATGACTTGCTTATGATAACTTTGTATAATCCAAACTTGTTTTCAGTGATTGCAAGTTTAACCTTCGCCACCTTTTTTGTCATAGACTCAATGGTTTTTAAGTAAGTAATTGGGGATGCTGATTTCCTATAGATTTAAAAGTTTGTACAAATCATGGTAAATAGAAATAAGAGTTTGCTCAAATCTTGCTAAGTAAAAAGTTTTTTCAATTCATGCTAAGTAGAAGTTTTCTCAAATCATGCTAAGTTTATTTTAATACTCTCGATAAGAATAAGTAGATTGGGCAACTTTCTACAATGGTTTTCTTTTATGTGTGGGGGTTCACCCATTTGGAACATAATTTATTCTGAAAGACTAAGTGGATTGAATATCTTGTATGATGGTATTTCTATGTAGATGTTTGGTAGTGCTTTTGTGTCTGTTGCAAAATAAAATGATACTTTACTTAGAGTCATGTTGAGGGGGTGCATCTATTGTTGAAGTTAGAGTTTTGGTAAGAAGTTAGCATTGTATATGCTTTAAGTGTAGCAAGTAAGGCTTACATTGTTATAGTGCTATGGTGTCATTTTTTGCTGACATTATGAGACCTTTTACACGTAGATAGCTGTAATGTAGTGGCCTTGTTATAAAAGGAAACATGATGCATGAAACGTGTTTAATGTGGAAGCTTTAACATAAAATTAAGATGGCGTACAAGGTGCATTGGGTGTGTTGGGATGAGAGCCTTAATATAAAATAGAGATGGTGTGTATAGAGCAATGAGTGTGTTGGTATTAAAGCATTAATGCAAAATGAAGATGGCACATAAGGTGTATTGGGTGTGTTGACATAGAAGCCTTAACATGAAATGGAAATAAGTGGAGTAAGGTAATAGAATGCCATTTTTCTTTCATTAAGATTTTTTGAACATAAGTCTTACAATAAGAGCTGATGTAATATAAATAAACATACAAAAAAATTACTATTGTTGTGTTGTTAATATCTTCTTCTAGATTGATTGTAAGATTGGTGGTTATCGTGAAATCACTAGTTAAAGGTTTTTGTTTGCTTGCTATCACCTCGTGGACATTTAAGGCGCTAATCATGCCTAGTAGCTCTGTTTGCAACTCTAACTTCCTTAACCTCTATGAATTTTTAAGCTTTCTCATAGTTTTGATACAATTGTTTGTTTTGTTTTTATTAAGAGAAAATCTGAGGTGATCATGTCTTGCTTAGAGGTGATTGTTTGAATAGCCCATTCTGTGTTTAGGTTTTTAATCTCCAAGGTTGTTGCATTGAATTTATTTAGTTAATACCGTTGAGTTTTATCAAGTTTATGCTTTATAGCCAATAAGCTTGCAAAAAAGCCTGCTACTGCTCTACTATTGAAAAAGTAGGCTAGGAACTTATCTAAGCTATCGATGGTTGTAAGGGTTATTGAATAAAACCACATATGGGCTTTATCCCATAATTTTATAGGAAAGATTCTATACTTGACTATATCTGAGGTGTTATGAAGGCCCATAAAGGTCTTTAAATGGTCAAGGTGATATTCTGGGTCGATGTCTTTATTGTAAGTTTATTTGGAAAGTTTAAAGGAGTTAAGGATGTCAGCTTGTCTGATGAGGGTGGTTAAAAGGTTATGGTTGTTTTCTATTCCTTGTTCTTTTCCATTTTGATATCAACTAGTTCTTTTTATACGATAGCCACCTATGCTATCAACTCATTTTTTGGGTTTAGGTTGGTCAAGGTTTCATTTTGTGTTGTGGTTTAGTGGGATAACTATTGTTTTAGAAGGGTTTAAGGTAACTTTCCTCATGTTAGGGAAACCTAAGGTGGTTTTCAGAAGGAAGAGGTGAAGCTTTCTTTAGATGAAATCTTTCTTATAGGGTTTGTTAGGTGGCTTACTGGTATTAATAGAGTAATCTTTGTTGAGCGGCTACTTAGGCATTTAAAAGCTAGATCTACGTCATTAATGCATGGTAAGACTTTGGGAGAGGTTGTTGTATGTTTGCTTGGTACATTAGGGTTTGGAGTGTAACTTGTACAGTGGATATGGCAAGGGGAATGTTTTGCCAATAAGTGGCATTAATTGGCTGTGAAGACTGCCTTTGTAGAAGGGGTGGTTGGGAAGTTAGGTTTGAGGGTCCAACAGTTATGGGGTGGACCAATAGGGGGTTAGGGTCATTTTTGGAGATAAAACTCTCATTAGGTTTTGGTAATAGCCCATTGATTATATAGGCATTCAACAACATTAGGTTATTGGTAGCTGGAAAAATGGAGTTATACCGTGGTGTCCATGAGGGGAGGTTTGGTGATGGGATTTATGGAGGAGTTGGGAGAATGATTACTGCGTTTGAGATGATTGCAGGTTGGGTGGTTATGTTCATGATTGGTGTTGCTATTTCAAAAGAGTAGAGAGTGAAACATAGTTGTTGTTCCCACAAACGGTGCCAATTGTTGATGGTATTTTCAGGTGTTGGTTGGAAAAGAAGTAGCTCAGTGGTTGTGTGGGGGACAATTGGAATTGCAACAAGAAAGCATGGTTAAAGGATGCCAAAGTTAGTTTTTTGGAATAAACTCTAATGTTTTAATCAATTAAGTGTCTGAGGGTTTTAGTGAAGGAAAAAATTATACAACAAACACTTAAAAAGCTTTAAGATGAAGGATTTTTAATTTATATCATACCTATATCTCTTTTTTACCTTATTTATGAAAGAAAAGGTGGTGACATGAACAAGACAGTTGATAGTTGATGGTAAGTCTTCATAGAGTTCGAAGATGAGCCACTTGGGTGATTGTAGGCTGTATTTAATAATCTCAAGTAAGTTAGAAGTTAATCAACCTGTTTTAAAGTGATAATTTCATGGGATGTTGATGGAGATAATTGGACAAGTCTCTATTTGGCAAGGGCAAGCCCTTTCTATGATAAAGAGTCTGGATGTCAACCCTTATATGTAGTGACGTGGTAATCAAGTGTGTATTCGCAATTGTGAGAATTGACGTTATTGATTGAGTAAATAAATACAACAATATCTAATTACCACATGCCAATTTTTTATTATTGAATTTTGTGCTTTTATAATTACTAACGTATGGGTTAAAAATAAAAAATGTAATACTACTTTTATCTTATTTTTTTTGTCGTTATTTGATTTTTATAAAAGAAAAAGTTTAACTTTGTTTTATTTTTGTTAGATTAAATTTTTTTATAAGTTTTATAATTTTTAATGTAAACAATAAAAATCATAAAATAATTGAAATAGAAAAAAGTAAAAAATTAGATATTTTTTTAAAGAAATATAGTTTTGAGACATAAAAAATATAAACAAAAATGAAACAAAGAGATTTTAAATTTAAATATATGATACAGTGTTGCATACAGGCAGAAAAAAGAAAAAATTATTTTACAAAAGTGCTTTAAATTTGCATTCGAAACCCCAGAGTTTCTTATTGGTCCTGATTCTCTAGATGCTAGGCTTTTTTTTTTTTTTTTTAATTTCTTTATTGACAAGTGACAGAACTATCAGAGGAAAAAAAAAAAAAAACTATATTGTGCTGGAAAGGGTTTTTTTTTTTTTTTTTTGAGTTAAAGATTTTATGTTTTTAATATTGAAATGATACAAGGAAACCAAATAAAGATGCTCATTGCAGTTGATCTGGTCTAACTTTTGTACCATTTGACATGTAAATGTGGGTTTGAATCTAAACATAGTGACCATTTGAGAAAAAAAGATGAGAATTTTTCATGAGTAATGAATTTTCTTTTTGGGTGCATAACATGAATATAATTTATGATTGTTTGAATCAAAATTCTTATGTCTTTCTTAAAATTTCTTTAATCACTAGGAAAAGGAGTTGAGGATTGAGTAATAATATTTTTATTTAGCTCTCAATAAACATTTACACTCAATTTGATAAGAAAAAAATAAAAAAATAAATTTAATGTTGAGGTACATGATAATATATGCTACTTTATAATTCAATCATTAAATTAAAATTTTTTTATTAAAACTTTAATTGCTCATAAAAAAAACCCTAATTGCAAGAAAGGATGAAAGCTTTTGCAATATTAACACTTAGAAAAGTGGAAGCAAAACTAGACTTGTCTACAAAGAAAAGGATAAAAAATCAGGGTAACCATGAACATGGAAATAATTAATAAAAAAGCTCTGTTAATGGAAATATATAGATGTAGCCCGAGTTGGTACTTTTATATTAGATTGTTAAAAGCTTTAATTCTAGAAACAAAGTCAAAACTTAAAAAATTTTTTTTTTTTAGTTTTTGGATAAGTAAAAATTTTTTAACAAAGGTTCTATTTAATTAATACTTTAATTATTTTTAGTTTTTAAAATTTTTTATAAAATAAAAGAAAATAGTAAAAAACAAAATCAAATCTAAATAGACTTTATTAATTGACAAGAATTTCATATGCGTCAATCAAATTCCATCCTGTTCGTGAATACTTTTAATATTTTTTAGTAAGTGCTCGAAAACTTAAAAGGTTCTAAAATAAAAGTCTCCAACAGCCCCGCTCCCTTTTGTTATTGTCAAAAAGTTGGCTTGCCTCCATCCTAAGCCTAATTCATTTATGATGAAAGGAATTTCATTTTTATTTGTATCTTACCATATATATTTCAAAAGGATTATTTTCAACTTTCAAAATGCAAAATTGCCACCTGTGTATCCATAAAAACATCACGCAATAAATTTTGTTCATATTTTATTCAAACTTTAATAGGATGTTCGCATATGGATAGAATTAAAATAAATTCAAAAGATCATAAATGAAATAATCAAGTTTTTAAACCAAGAATGAAAATAAAAGACCCGATTTACTCCATTTTCAATGAGGTTTTCTTTCCAGGAAAAAGAAGAGGGAAACATTTCAGGAAAAAATGTGAAATATCATCTCTACCACAACCTAATGTCTAGGAAAAATTTATAACATATATACTATTAAAAATATAATTAGTCATGATGACCAAAAAGAGTGAAGACTCTTCTACTTATTAATTTCAAGAGCTAGCATTCTTTATTTTCCCCCATTAATATATCTAAAAAATTTATAGCAAATAAATTGATTATAGTATTTGAGAATTGAGATTGATCCCAACTTGTACAACTTTTCCCCTTAAAGATTAATGGATGACACAGCCATTACGCTTGATTATTTGAGTCTTTTAGTTAAATTTGCTTTAATATGTAACTTGTCGTTTTTCGTGTGAAAAATTAGATTCAACATCAAGTATTCAAAAGGAAGAATAAATTTTTCACAATTTCAAATGATGCTTGTTTTATTGTTCCTAATTTTATCTTTAATTTACCTTTTAAGGAGGCTAATCATAGCAAAATTCTTATCACTAAGCATATACCCAATGCCCATTTCTGTGTTTTCTTGGTGACTAACCAACCCCCTAGCAAAAATGCTTAGCTTCTCTAAAGTGATAAAGAAAATTCGATTTCACACCAAGAAAAGACGAACCAACCATGGCGGAAATTTTGTTGTAACTTTAAGAAAGAATGGATTTCTAGTACAATATCAAAGTCATTCCCACGATAAAAGTTTGTTAGATTTTTTCTTTTCAAGAACTAATCTTGTAATTTGTTTATTTGTATTTATTTATTTTGTGTTTAATACTTGTAAAATATAAAAATTATTATATCATAATTCATATTGATATACTAAATACAAAATATATATTTTTTTATTTTACAAAACACATATATTATTTTTGTTAAAATTTTAAATTATATCACTTTGATATTATTTTTTTATATTATGTTGTATTTAAAATGACTTGATCTATTTGTAAGTAAGAATAATTTCTAGCCAATCATCACACAAAATCCATTTTCTTAATTTCTTATGGAGTAGTCCACGAAGCTCACCAACATTGACTCTTCTAAGTTGTATCCATATTAATATTAGACGTGTAATGTTAGGTTAGCCTTTGCTTATCGCTATCAAAAACGACGTTTTATTAGATGGATGCTTAATTATATATATATATATATATATATATATATGATTTGTCCTTTTTAAAAAATTGTTTTGACTTGTGAGGAATGGGATCAAATTAACTTGCATTATTGAAGTGCTTTCGATGGAATTTTTATGCCATCCCACTAAGTAATGAGGTAGACTATGCATGATAATGTTAGAAAATATCAATGAAATTATCTCTTTGATTATAGGGTTTAGTACATGGCTGATTTTAATTGTTGGCATAAAATTTTAATAATAACTATATATAAATTTAATAGAATTAAAAAAAAATATTTTATGTTTTAATATCAATACAAATTGAGATACGTAATTTTCATAAAAAATACGATATGAATAAATGAATTTTAATATTTTACATGATCTAAATACATAAATTATCAAATCTAATCTCAACTTAGATATTAATTCTGGTCAAAACATACATGCTATCAATTAATTTTATTCAATGTTTTTAGGTTTTGCTGCTGATACATGACTAATGATGGTCAAAGACTTAGGTAGAATTTATAGGTAAAGTTTATAAAATTTTTTTTATTAAAAGTGATTAAATAAAAATTCAAATAAAAAATTTTATTACATAGATTAAGTATATAAATTAGAAATATCTTTAGATAGATATTTTTAGTAAACCTTTTGATAGATGAAAAAATACTGATCAAAATTTTATTATAAAATATATTTTTAATAATTTCTTACATATTATTGATTTTTTTATTAAATTTTGTCAATTTATAAATTTTATGAAATCATTTTTAATTGGGAATTCCGTATTGTTTTTGGCTTTTGAATATTTGTAGGGCTTTAGGCTACAGAATTTGGATTTCTGAGAAAGGTCAACCATTTAAAGTTGCACAAATTAGTTTTAAAATTAAAAGAAAAAAGAATAGGAAGATTCTCAATTAATCTTAAAAATTACTAAAAAAATCGATTTTATAAAATTTAATATTATCTATACACCTTTATATGCATACATATATCTAGTTGGATTGATGTACAATTAGTTGAAGAAAAAACTCAAAAACAACTGCATGCACGCGTATGAGACCTATTTTCCTTGTTAAATGCCTCTCCAGTGAACATGCAAGCCATCTAGTTTGCAATGAAAATGAGTCTTATCTTACATTAAAGTAATAATTTATCTGATTTGAAGAGCGCGAGCCAAGTATATGATTTATAAGTTTGCTAAGTTTCGTTTGGTTACAAACCTTTTTCAATTTTTCTTTTGTATATATAAATGATTTTGAGTTACAAAATAAAATTTAATATGCTCTCTTAATTTCTTATAAACTTTATTCTTTTCATATTAAAATTTGAACCTAAAATCTTTAAATAATTGAGTGTTAACTATTCTAAGCCGTTGGTGACTTTCCTTTTATATTTTCAATTTAAATGCACATTAAAAATTAATTTTTATATGTGAAAGTGAGTACAATCCTCAATCATCAAAATTCGGTATAAGATTATCAAAAAGTAATTTTTTAATAAATTTATTAAATTTGATCTAAATAAATTTATTTAAATCGATTTAAAATATATATATATATTAAAAAATATATTAAATGAAGTCCAAAAAATCTTTACCACTTAATAAAATAAATAATGTTGGATTTCAAGCAGCCCCACCTGCATAATCAAGCATAAGTAATCAACCCTAATAATAAAAAAGACCCCATAAACAATTGCATGCTATTTTCTTTCTTAAGAATGTGTTTGATATGAAATGATTTATTTAAAAATTACAATGATATGTATTCAGTAATAATATTATTTTATTTGATAATAATTTAAAAATTTTATATGATAGTGATTTTAAATTATTAAGATGATAAAATCATTACCTTAAGAGATAATATGATTCCTAACTTAAAGAATGAAAAAATTTTATCACTATAACAAGATAATTTTTAATACAATTTCTTGACTAATTTACTCATATGAAAGATGCAATTAATATTGCATTAGAAAGTTGACTGGTAAAAATTTTCAAAAAAATATTTTTTATTAACTTATTTTAAAAATAGGTTTCTATTTCAATGGAGTAAATATTTATTAATTATCAAAATAAAAATTATTTAATAATTTTTTAGAAATTATTCTTCATCAAAATTAATTTATATTTTATAATTTTTTATAAAATTAAATTTAATTATTTTATAAATTATCGGTTTAATAAGTATTAATTTTTTTTTGTAAAGTAATTTTGAATATTTTATATTTTATGATTTATTTTTATATAATATCAAATATAATAATTTAAAATTATTAATAATTTATAATATTAAATCAAATATAATAATTTAAAATCATCGATAACCAAATCATTCTAATAATTTTAAAAATAATACTAGGTAACATTTACCAAATTATTTAAACATAGCAGCCCCCATGGTTCACAAAACAAAACATGCCATCAGACTGAATTGACACTCAGCCTATGACATTTATCCCAAATATCTACCTGTTCAAAGCTGGACAATGATTCTTTTTTCTCATTTCTTTTTCCTGTTCTCTTCTGTTCATTGCCTTCTTAGTCCTTTTATTGAACAAATCCAAGAAATATCTAAAAAAAAAATGTGTGGTTAGCAAGCTGGGAATGCAAAAGCACAAAAAAAAAGTGAGTGGAGGAACTTGGTTTAAGATAGTGAACCACATTGTTTCAAAGGTTTTCAATCAAATAATGGAGAAAGATCTGCGACGCCCACTGATAAGATTTAAGAATCAAAGTAAAGGCCTAGCTATCAATTATTATTATCTTGTTTGCAAAATGTGGAATGCAAACCCACTTAAGATGCTAATTGTACCTTTTGTCTCTTGGATAGTTGCTTTTTCCATCTTTTCTTATGAAATTTTTTTATAAAAAAAATTATAACGTGAGATAAGAAATATTATAAATATTAAAATTTGAATTCTAAATATATTAGATAATACTTTTTAAAAGTAATTATATAAATTAATTAAATTAAATTATAACATTTTTTGTTTATACTATACTAAGAGAAAAAGCTATTAACTTAAGAATAAAGTTAGATTGAATTCCTTATCAAAGATATCTCTCATTTGTGATTTGAGATAGAAAATTCATCTGATTCTATGTGTGAAATGAGAAATAAATACACCTATAATAAACAAAATGATCAAATGTAATAATCATTATTTCAAAACAAAGATTTTAATATTTAAAGGTTAAGATTAATAAGAATTCAAAACTTAATTCAATAGGTATATATAAAATACTCTTAAGAGATAACATATAATGAGTTTAGAGTTCAAATCTAACATTTACACAATTTTTTTTTCTTTATTTCAACTACGACTTCCTATATACCAAAAAAAAAAAAGGTAAGACTGAATGTCACTATGTTTGACGCAATTGGAAAGATTGAAGTGAAATTTGGATAGAGATGTTGGATTCATGGGACGATCATACAAGATTATTAAAATAGGATGAAGTGAGAAACTTTTTGTAGGTTTTTTCGCTTTTTTTTTCAGAAGTTGCCTACCTGATTCTCCTAACTGGCTGCCGGACCAATGCCTTTGTAGAATTGTGGTCCAAGGAGCACAACTCGAATTTAATTTTGGGCTAATAAACTTTGGGTTCGGATGATATAGAACCCAAGAGTACAACCATTGCTTACCCTACACCCTCTGGCCCTTTCAATTTATACAGTTTTTTTATTTTATTTTATTTTTTATATTAGGGAGGAGGGAATGCGAGAGCTGGACCTATAACCTATCCTTGCGGAAAATCCACCTCGCTTTGCAGGTGGGGGTAATCATTTGGGTTAATCCTCATATTGTAGTGACTTAATTGTAATGGACAAAAGACTTTTAAATGCATATTTTGAATGATTATTATCCGAACAAGCAAGTTTAAATGTATCGTTGAGATTCTGATGAGAAGCTCAAGTTGCTAAATTAATTTGTAATTAAAGTTTCTCTTTGAAGAAAACCGTCTCAATTCACGAATTAGTTTTTAAATTTCATCAATAGAAATTAAAAAAATAACACACACCTGTTTAATTAAAGTATATTAAAAATAATACATTTCTTAATATATTTTTAAATTTGATAATTAGTATATTTTTATAGTATAAAATATTAAAACTTATATATTCATATTATATTTTACACAAAAATTATACATTATAATTTATATCAATATAAAAATATAAAATATATATTTTATTTTATTAAACTCATATATAATTATTTATAAAATTTTAAATCATATTACATTCATATCTTTTTTTCATATTTTATTTATATCATATTATAATATCGTATTTTAAATTAATAAATCTAGCTTTTATTAAGGTTAATTAGTATTGGATTGACTTATATGCGTGTAATGATTTGGAAGGTCCTTATTATAGTTTACATACTCAAAACATTGAAGAAATAAATATGATGTGTGATGTGGATCCCAATTCCAAAGACAAGGGTTTTTATTATGTTTTTTTTTTGTTTGGATTTTTTAGGTTTCTTTAACTTTTGAACATTTAGTTTCTTTTATCAAATATTTTGGTAAAAATAAGGTAAGTTTCTTCCTTTTGTTAGAGCTGAGCAATTGTTGGTTTCAACCAACAAAATCGATCAAAACCAATGTTATTGGTTTAATCAAGACAAGTTCATTAGTTTTGACGAGTATTTTGGTTAGCCTTTGGATTAGACGGTTTATATGGTCGATTCTCAGTAGTAGTTTTAAAGATATGAATCAATAGAAAAAATCAATTTTTTTTACCTTTTTAATTATTTTATCAAATTGATAAAATTGAACAAAAAAAAAAAAACCCTAGCCACTTTCTGCAAGTCCTTAACATTTTAAGGCATTTCTTTAGTCTTTACACCCCTGGTTGTTGATGTTAGAAAATTTAAGAAAACAGAAAAAATAAAAAAGAAGAAAATATAACTTTGAGGCGTGAAGAACACTATCTTAAAAGCAATTATGCCTATAAAATATAACAAAGCCTTAAAAACTTTCTAAATCAGAAGTAGTAAAATTGGTTAGGTAGAAAAATCTATTTATAATAAATGAACAGTCATTAATCAAGTCAATTCAAAAAGTCATGATATTCTGTATAGTCATGTTTTCTTGTTTAAATAAACCTTATTTAAACAATCATATATTTTTTGTTTAGATATGTTTATTTGGACCATCATGTTTTTCTATGTCCAAATATGTTTATTCATAATTAATAATATTTCAAAACAAAAAAATATTTAAAAGATTTAAAAATTAAATTTATTGGCCAAACAAGCCTAAGTGCCATAAGTTCCCAAGTGCTTATCTTTGACTTTTAAAATTATCTGATTCACTAGAAAAATTCTTAGTAAGCCCAAATGACTTGATCCACTCAAATACTTATCTCAATTACTTAAGTAACATAAGTAATCTCTTTTAAACCACATATAAATGATCTTTCTATTCAATGTGGGATACACCACATTCTAAACTACTAACAACCCCCCATTGGTTTGGAATGTTGGTGCTTAATCTTTAACCTTTTACACAAATAAATATTATGAATACAAGAATGTATCTTTTGATTTAAACCTTTAATTAGCATATATACCTAGAATTCTAATAAAGTCGATGGTGTCTACAGATTAAACCTCAACTCTTAGTGTTAAAATTAAAGATATAACACACATAATACTTATTTAATATTCTGTCAGAGGTTTATATCGCTTTGGTACTATTATGGCCATATGCTTATCCTTATTCATAAACATTTACAAGAAAGTTTTCAATTTTCTTGTTGAAGCAGCACCACTTCTATGTTTATATAGGTGGAGTTTCTTGTTTATATTTCTATTGCTATAGACATTTAATTATAAACTCCATTATGAGTTCAATCTCATCCTCCATTTACGTAATGGCTTACATTAGTATTTCAAATATTTAAAATGGGTTGACTAATATTCACAGACACATAACACTAACTTGTTGTTACCTATTAAACTTTGCAATTAGAGGTTACTAATTCAAGGTTAGGTTCCTATTATTGGTGTCTAAAGGAATTTTAAACCCATTCCACTTATGGTGTTTCTTACCAAATTTCTAGGTAGTGTCTTGGTAAGAAGATCTGCTAAGCTGTTAGCAAATTTAACATATATTATGGTAATCACTTCATTTTTTATCAATTCTTTGATATAATCATGTTTTAGACTAATATGTCTAGATTTTCCATTATAAATTTCACTGTAAGCTCTAGACATAGTAGCTTCACTATCACAGTACAAGGAAATGGTTGACATTGGTTGTGGCCACAACTCTATATCCATTAATAAATTTTTTAGCCATTCAACTTCCTTGCCTGTTGCAGCTAAAGCTATAAATTTAGATTCCATAGTTGAATGTGAAATGCAAGTTTATTTTTTGGATGCCCAATTAATTGCACCATCTCTAAGGGTAAACATCCATCCTAAAGTGGATTTATTGTCACTTACATTAGTGATCCAATTTGCATCTGAATATCCTTCCAAAACAGCTGAATATTCAAAATAAAATAAGCCAAAATCTTTAGTTTTTTTAACATAACCTAAAACTCTTCCTACGATTTTCCAGTGACTTATACTAGGCTTACTTATATATCTTGATAACTTACAAACAGCAAAAACTATATCTAGCATCATACAATGCATATCATACATAACACTTTCAATAGCACTAGCATATTCAAGTTGTGTAATTACAAAACCTTGATTTTTTGTTAATTTTATACTTGTATCATATGGAGTATTGATTTCTTTTATATTAAGATATTTAAACTTGTTAAGCAAAATTTCAATATAATGACTTTGATTAAGTATGAAACCCTTGTTATATCTCTTAACTTTAATTCTAAAAATGGCATCAACTTCATTCAAATCTTTCATTTCACAATAAGAAATTAGATACCTTTTGGTTTCATTTATTCCAATCATATTAATACTAAAAATTAGCATATCATTCACATAAAAGCATATTATGACTCCATATTTTTTAGTAAATTTTGAGTAAATACACTTATCCGCTCTATTATGTTTAAAACCATTGGCTACTATGGTTGAATCAAACTTTTCATGCCATTGTTTAGGAGCTTGCTTTGGCCTATAAAGTGACTTAATTAATTTACAAACTTTATTCTCATTACCTAGAAGAATAAACCTTTTGGTTGTTCTATGTATACTTTTTCCTTTAAGTCACCATTTAAAAGGGCTGTTTTAACATTATTTGATGCACATGTAATTTATAAATGGAAGCCAAAGCTATAAGAACTCTAATGGATGTTATTCTAGCTACTGGAGCATATGTATCAAAACAATCTATGCCTTCTTTTTGTTTAAAACTTTTTGCAACTAATTTTGCTTTAAAGGTTTGTACAGAACTATTTGTATTATATTTCTTTCTAAACACCCATTTACATCCTATAGGTTTAGAACCTGGAGGTAAATCTATCAAGACCCATGTATTAATGGACATGATTGAGTCCATTTCATCATTAATAGCCTATTTCCAAAAAGCAACATCTCTTGAAGTCATAGCTTCATTAAATGTTTTAGGGTCTTCATATACATTTAGTAGAATTGGTTTTTTATTAAGCACTTTGATTCTATTTCCTTCTACTAGGAATACTATAAAATCTAGAGAAATAAAATTAGAAGGGAAAATATTCTCTTTTCTAGTTCATTTGCTCATTCTAAGTTTAATAGAATCATTACTGTTTTTTCTTTTATTTTCAATCATAGGAATCATTTATTTCTCCATATAAATTTCAATATCATATATAAACTTATTTTGAAAAAAATTTACATAAATGGATTCGACAATAACATTAGTATTTAAATAAAAAAGTCTATATGCTTATGAATTCTGTGCATAACTAACAAAAATACTTTTAATACCTCTAGATTTTAATTTTGATTTATGAGGATTAGGTATTTATAAAAGGCAATGCACCCCCACACTTTAAAATAATACAAATTTGGCTTTTTGTCATGATTCTAGAGTTTATATAGTGTCTTCAAGAATTTCTTTGAAAGAATTCTATTATTTATATGGCATGTTGTTAAAAGTGTTTCTCCTCAAAGATTTAGAGATAATTTAGCATTTAACAACATACTATTTATCATATCAACTAAGGTTTTATTTTTCCTTTCAGCTAAACCATTTTGTTGAGGTGCATAAATGATTGTCTTTTAATGCATAATTCCATGATCTTCACAAAAAAAAGAGAAAATGGATATAGAAATATTTGCCACCCCTATCAGTTCAAAGAATTTTGATTTTCTTCTCCTTTTGATTTTCAACAATTGATTTATATTCTTTGAATTTATCAAAAGCTTCACCTTTTGTTCTCATTAGATACACAAAAGTATAACGAAAACTATCATTTATAAATGTTATAAAATACCTTTTTCTTCCCTTTGTTAATAAACCATTTAACTCAAATATTAAACTGTACGAGTTCTAGCAATTTTGTATTTCTTTTAGCTTTAAGAAAATGTTTCTTAGTCATTTTTGCTTTGACATAGATTTCACATTTAATGTCATGATTTTTTTGGTATGTTATATAACCATGCTTAGTCATATGATTCATTTATTGATAATTTAAATGTCCTAATCTAGCATGTCATAAAAAAGAAGAATGCTCAACAATATAAGCAAAAACATTATTTTTCTCATCAATATGTAGTTTAAACATACCATCATTGGAATATCATTTTCTAATGAATACACCATTTTTGGACATTATAACTTTATTAGATTCTAGTACAATCTTAAAGTCTTTCTTACATAACAGATTTGCAGATACAAGGTTCTTTCTAATCTCAGAAACATGAAAAACATTAAGTAAAGTTAGTTTCTATCCTGAGGTGAATTTCAATTCAATTGTTCTTTTTCTAATCACTTTAGCAGGAACATGATTTCCTATAAGGATGTTTCCTGGTCTTTTACATTCTTCATAAGTCTTGAACTACTTTTTGTTGTTACAAACATGAATTATTGCACCAGAATCTAGCCACCAATCAAATGACTTATTTGCAGTAGCCATATGAACTTCGATAATCATTCTAATTTGCATGTCAGTCACCATTGCAACAAGTTTATTAATTTTTTGCTAAACTAGATTTGCTTTGTTTTTAGAAGTAGAACGAATCTTAATTCCAACATTTTTAAATCTGTAATCTTTAATCAAATGTCCTTTCTTTCCATAATGGAAACACATTTTATTCTTGTTAAATTTGGATTCTTAAATCTATTCTTTTTGACTTTAAAATTGTTTTACAATTTACTAGAAGACTTGTGAGTTTTTCTAGAATTTTGTTCACTCACATAATTCACATTAGAACCTCCAAGAAAAAGTGCATCTCTTGCATAATTTTTCATTTCAATTTGTATATAAGTATGAAATTCTTCAATAGTGAAAGTATCTATTGAATACAAAACTTTCTTCCTATATCCATTCCATAAAGGATGAAGTTTTAATAAAATAGCTCCAACTTGAAGTGAATTGGGAACTTTAATTTCTAGCTCACTTAACTTAGAAACCAAAATATACAACTCGTGCACTTGGTCCATGATTGGTTTGTCAATATTTATTGAAAATTCAAAGTATTTCAAAGCCAGAAACTTATCAGTACCTTTCTTTTCGTTCATGTATTTATGTTTAACAGCAGTCCATATCTCTTTTGGTGTTTCCATATTTCTATATAGGTCATATAGATGATTAGATAATGAATTCAAAATATAACATCGACAGCTAGTTTATCTTCTTCACGTTTGCTTCTTATGGCCTTAACAGTATCAGAATCTTCAGGAGTTAATTTTGGAATTGATTCCAAATTTAGATTAAGTACATAAAACATCTTCAATATAGTCAGCAAAAAAATAATTTTGTCATTTTACCTAGTGTAGTTTGATCCATTAAAACAATCATGTCTAATTACATCTTGATTTTTAAAAATGAACCTTCATGCTTGATTCCAAATCCAGAGCAATAGTAAGGACAATAATATATGCAGTATCCATAACTGCCTTTAAATTGTTAAAAAAAATTAGGAAAATAGAAATAATAAAAAAGAAAAAATATGGTTTTGAGGCGTGAAGAACACTATCTTAAAGGTAATTATACCTATAGGGTACAATAAAGCCTTAAAAACTCTTTAAATCAAAGGAAGTGAAATTGGTCAGGCAAAAAGATCTATTTATAATAAATGAACAGTCACTAATCAAACAAATTCAAAAAGTTATGACATTCTATATAGTCATATTTTCTTGTTTAAATAAACTTTATTTAAACAGTTATTATCATAACGTATAAAATCGTGGACCTACCGCTAGACATGGATTAGAGGAGTCACCACCAATCTTTTTTATTTAAATGTGACTGGCTACCTAATTGAATCTGTCCTATTTAAAGAGGAATCTCAAGATTGATTTAGGTATCTCTAAATAATAGATTATGATCTACGAAATTAGAGTTTAGGTTCGAGAGTACGGTTATGCATGAAAAAGGTTATAGCACCCCTATAACATCCATCCACAAGATAGTACTAGTTTGATTCCAAGTTATCCAACCCTTAAAATGTTCATAATTTACCAAAGTATTAAATATTAAAAATTAGTCTTAAAATTGTCCCAATAGTTGATAGCAAATTTAGATAAAATTTTCATTTTAGGAGTATTCATGGAGACTAGTGTCCCATTTTAAAAAGGCTTTGTCGTCGGATTTATTAATGTATTTTATTCAAAAAAATAAATAAGTCTCATAATAGTTTGGTAAGACTTACTTTGAAACAGATCTCCCAATAGTTTGACGATATTTTATTACAAAAATGTTTATAACAATTTTAAGAATTTCATTAAGTCTCCAAATAGTTTTATAAGACTTAATTTGAAGCAATCCTCAAATAATTTAGAGGATAAAAATTATTTTTTATTATTTATATTTATTATTATTATTTTTGAAAATTGATTTATGAAAATTTTCAATAGTTTGGTGATTCCAGAAATTTACTTGAAAAGATTTTTTTTGTTTTTTATCTTTTATTTTTTTATTTTTTATTCTTTGCTTCTTCTGTTTTCTAGAAAAGATTTTTTTTTTAAACTAGTAAAATTAAATACAAAATTAAAAATAAAAGAAAAACTTAAGAAAATAAAAATAAAAGAAAATAAAATCTAAAAATAAAATAAAAATGGAAAAAGAAAACTTGCGATCGGGTCAGGTTAGAGCGCGGGTCAACATGTGTGTTGACGGGTTGACGCGTAGATCTTACACTGTTAAAACGACACCATTTTGGGTTGGTATATAAGCCAAGTTCTAGCGTTTTTTCTGAAAAACCTTATGCTGTCTCTCTTTCTAGCCTCAACTCTTTTTTACTTCTCTTCAGAAAGCCTTAGGACACCCATAAAAAATTTCAACTGGAAATTGGAAAACCTACTAGTTTTTGAAAAAGTCATTAGGAAGTTCAATCGAAAACTGAAAAACCCATCGATTTCTAGAAAAGCCTCCAGAATCCTATCAAAAAATTCAACCTCGCTAGAAAATTCAACCAAAAAATTCAAAACTCATCAAAAAATTCTTCCAAACCCAATTTTTTAAAAAAAAATCCCTAAATTTCCTAGATTCACCTTGATTTCTTCAAAAAAACTCTCTAAAACCCTAATCTAACCTTAAGAAACCCAAATCTAACCCAGAGACTTTAAATCAAACATAGGATTCCCAAAATCAAAATCTTAGAAAACTCTTTTACTACCTAAAAAATTTTCCAAAGTCACAACAACAAAAAGTTTCCCAATTTTCATTGTCTCCCAAAATCCATTCTGCCAGTTCCTCCAAATTTTAGTTCAATTTATAAGCATCCTGAAGGCTACTTTTTAAGAAATGGATATGACCATTTCTAGGCTTGAATCTTAGGAGCATGATTTTAGACTAGACCTTTGCTAATTTGTTTGAAAAGATCCCTGAATTAAATTTTGATTGACTATGCAAATTTGGTTTTTTGATGTAACTGATTCAAGGTTTTCATGATTCTAGTCATTAATTGAAAATGGAAAGGAAAATAAAATAATAATAATAATAATAATATGATACACTACAATATAATAATATAATAATATAGTAATATAGTTACGCTATAATATAATAATATATAATAATATATTGAACTATATACTATGGCAAAATAATAAACAACCCCAATCGACCCCGAACATAGATGGGTGTCTACAGTTGTCCCTCTTTGCACATTTATGTTAGACAATGATGATGCAAAAACCTAGACACCCACTCTATTTCAAGAATCAAATCAATAAGTAAAAAATATCGAGATGAGCCGCAAGTTAAAAAAATGATCGAGACTAAGCCAAGATTGAATAAACAAAAAAATGATCTGGATTGAATCGAGATCAAAGTGTTAAAAAATGATATGGATTGAGACAAGATCAAAGATGAATGACTAGGACAATGCCACGAGTTAAAAAAATGATTTAGACCTAGCCAAAATTGAATGACTATGATGATATCGTGGGTCTAAAAGCAATCAAGATCGAGTCGATGGTAGAGATAAATGATCGAGACGATATCGTGAGTCAAGAAAATGATTTGAACTAAGCCGAGATTAGATGATCAGGATGATGCCACAAGTCTGAAAGTGACCAAGATCAAGTCAAGGTCATAGATGAATGATCGGGATGATGCCGTGAGTCGAAAAAATAATCTAGGTTAAACCAAGATCGAATGGTTGGGATGATGCCACGAGTCTGAAAATGACCAAGATCGAGTTGAAGTTGTAAAAGAATGATCGAATAATGCTACGAGTTAGGAAGATGATTTAGACTAAATCGAGATCGAATGAATAGAATGATATCGTAAGTCTAAAAGTGACCAAGATAAGTCAAGGTTGTAGATGAATGATCGAGACGATGCCTTGAGTAAAAAAAAATAAAGCTTAAAATTTCACTCTAAATTTAAAAATTCATAATTTGGACATTTAAAAATTTGTGAGGTTTCCTAACAGAAGTTGAAAGATCCTAATATTTCAAGTTTAACAAAATCGTAGAGATTCAAGATTTGTAAAAATTTTCAAATTCGCAAGAATATAAGATTCGCAGGATTTCAAGTTTTGCAAAAGTTCTAGATATGCAAAGGTTTCAGGTTCACAAGGATTTTTAGATTCACAAGAAAGAAAGATTCATAAGATTCTAAATTTTACAAATGTTCTAGATTCATAAAGATTTCAAGTTCACAAAGACTTTTAGATTCACAAGAAAGAAAGATTTACAAGATTGCAAATTTTGAAAAGTTCTAGATTCGTAAAGATGCAAGGACTTTCAAATTCACAAGAAAGAAAGATTCACAAGATTTCAAGTTTTGCAAAAGTCAAAAAATAATCTGAATCGAGTCGAGATCGAAATGAGTGATCGAGATCGAATTGTGAGTTAGGAAACAAAGTGACCAAGATCGAGTCGAGATTAAAAATGAATGATTGAGATGATGTCGTGAGTTAAGAAAATGATCTAGACTAAGCTGAAATCGGATGATTGGGATGATGCTACAAGTCAGGAAATGACTAAGATCGAATTGAGGTCATAGATGAATGACTAGGACAATGCCACGAGTCTGAAGATAAAGTGACCAGGAACAAGTCAAGGTAAAAAATGAATGACTGAGACAATGTCGTGAGTCAAAAAAATGATCTGGACTTAACCAAGATTGGAATGAGTGATAAGTGATAATGCGACATTGCAAATGCATGTCCTATCTAGGATATATATGTTGTTGATGTCATGAAATTTCAATTATGGTGACAAAGTTTTCAAGACTCCACCAATCCCTTTTAGCTTTTCAATATTAATAATCTCAGAGTAAATTTTGTCAACTGACCATGTCATTCTTCTCATCTGGTCAAACTCATAGATCGTGTCAACCAACCTATCATTGGATTCATCATTGGGTCACTTTGTTTGCTTTTTTTTTTTTAAAAGCATCTTTTTAGGCTTATTTCACTCATTTCATCTTCGACTTCTTTCAAAACAATGGACAATTCTTTATGAAAAATGTCATTCATTTTTTTTGTCATCATTCAAATTAATGACAGACATAATACATTTATTTGATTCATTTAGGGAATGCTCATTTAGTGAAGAATGAGAAAAATGGATCTTTATTATTAAAAAAATAAAAAGTAAGGTCAAGAACAACTCAAGGGTGAACAAAGACAAAATACTGTGATTTATTCAAATAGGATATTAACATCTAAAATAACGATTATTCAAACAATTTTGAACTCAAACTCAGAATCATTTTTAAAAAATACATATATTCAATCTTTAAGCCAATCATCATCCTTATTCTTAGGATTATCATATGAAGTTTTTTTTTACTATTTTATCTTTACTTAAACTACCTTTTTGGGTTTTTAATGTAAGTTTTTCTTTTTTTTCTCTTTTTTTTTTTTTTTTTTTTCATTTCATTTTGCTTTTGCAATTTCTTTTCACTTTATTTTGATTTTTTTTGTACACCTTTTTCTCATTTTTTTCTTTTCATTTATCTTTCCTCTTTTATTCATCAATGACACTTTGATCAAAGTCTCAATCCAATAATAAATTTGCCTTAATTTAACTTATGATTCTTTAAATCTAGTATTCACATTCAATCAAAATGGACTTTTAAAGGACATAACATAAGTTAGGGTAAAGGTTGCCAAAGAAATAGATAAGATGGCCTAAATTGTACTTGCAAAAAATCAAACCAAGGATCATTTCTTCATTTGAAGGACATTGACATTTTGCCCTTTCAATTTTTTTTTCAATTTTTGTTTTTTTTTTCTTTTTTCTTTTTTTTTTCAAGAAAAAAATTGAGCACTATAAGACTTTGACCTTGAAATCCTTAAGGATAAACAAACTTCTCAACTTTGCCCCCCCAGTGTGGAGGTGATCCTTGGTTAAGGTTCCTTGAAAAAAATTTTTAACAAGCTCAAATGGGATAGTAAATGATGATTTTTTTTTTACTATTTTGTTGGTGGATAGAAAAAATATGATTACTTCTCATTTCGAACATGAATACTCTCAATGAAGAACGTTTATTGACTAAGAGCATATTTGTGAATGAACAGATGCAAAGATCATATGTTGCATCATTTTCGAAACTCTTTACTAAATTTATCCTTTTTTTTATTCAGTAGTCCCAATAAATCAACATTCTCAATTTACCAAATGGATCATTAGGAATGACATTTTTAAAATCAAATCCTAAATTATTATCATGATTGTCTGAACATTCATTATTTGAAATTAAAGAATGGATATGAAAAAATGTATGAGAAGGTAAAAATAAATAATGGTGATTCACATAAAAAGAGGAATGCCACGAAAATATATCATATTTATCGCTTTTATTAAAATGATAAAAAATAAGATGAAATCCAAGTTCATAAAAGAAATCTATATTCTCAAAAAATACTATGATGATAATCAGTTCTTATCAGCCTTTCTAAAGTCATGCCCGTGGATGATTGGGCAAAGGGTTTTTATGGATATTTAGTTTTTCTAATTCATTGAAGCACGTCAAGCCTAATCAAATCAAACTTTGCACCTTATGCTTGAAAGCTGGGGAGGTTTCTATGTAGTGACTTACATTCTCATTATGGTAGTCACATGTGGCATTAACACTGTACCATTTAGGATAAGGCGGCTTCAATGATTTCAAAAAGACTAGGGATACTAAGTCATTCTTAAGCAATTTTAAAAATAGCTTAGTATAGGTTATGGGGATAGGATCAATATGAGCTCTCTCTTGATTGCTCCTAAATTTTTTTAAATTAATCGTTTGATTGTTAGGTCTTAGAATTGGTGTAGTAACATGATAAGGCCCTTATGCAAGTTGATGAGGACTTACAACGATGTTGTTCATGGTTGAAAAATAAGGCTAGTAAGGAACTTGTTCAACATTATTGGTTATTGAGTAATAAGCAGGATGAACATATGGTGGATATGGAGCATAACTTCTAGATTGTTATTTTTAAAAACTCATCGTTTGGGCTTCATTTTAGGCATCTCACCTTTTTTGGCATTGTCGGTCTTTCCTTCCTTAAGCTTGTCACTTTTGATGGCATTTTCAATAATATCTTATGAGATCATCATATCAGCAAAGTTCTTTGTTACGTTTTCTATCATCTTTTTATAATAGGGTGACTTTAAAATGCTTACAAACAAAATTGTCATTTCCTTTTTAATTAAATGTGCTGGACCTGAGTAGCTATCTCACCATTTTTGGGTATATTCCTTGAAAAACTTAGATATTTTTTCTCCATTCCCTATAATGAAAAGAGATATAGGGCCATATCTATAATGTGATAGTATTGGTTGATGAAAGATTGAGTTAAATCTTTTCACGACTTAATGCAAGTTTTGTCCAACTAAATATATCACTTTATAATAGACCCAGTTAAGCTATCTTGGAACACATGCATTAGCAATTTTTTATTATTGGCATGTGCTGCCATCTTACGATAGTACATTATGATGTGTGTAATGGGGCACTTAATACCGTCGTACTTATCAAATTTTGGTACCTTGAATTTTGAAAAAATTATAACAATTGGAACCCAACAAAGGTTGGTAACATCTATGGATCTGTAGAAATCAATGCCTTCTACAGCTTACAAGCTTTTCTCAATCATACTTATAGCTTGATCGATCTTAGAATCTTTCAAGGATACAGTCGTTTGGAACTTCACTTTTTTTTTATCTCATCCATTTTGAGAATTTGGATGGGTTCACCTGCCTTTTCAGCAAAAATAGGATTGGTATAGCTCTGAACATTCATTTGATTGTAATTTGGGAACGTGGTCTATTGTTGTTGAGAGCTTGGAATGGTTAGGGCCTAATGCAGGGTGAAGCCTGGAGAATGTAGTGGTTCAATATCTTTATGTGAGATGTCTTCTTCTACTGCTTTCCCTCTATTTATTTTTTTCAAAGCTTTCAGAACCTTGCTGAATTTTTCTTTAAATATCTTTTGGGCCTTTTTTATCTTTTCAAAACGACTTGTATTATCTTTCTTCATTTTTTTTGCTCTAGCTCGAGTGTAGTACTAGTGTTGGGCTATCATTGAACCTTAATTTCCCACAATGTGCAAATTTAAAATGATGTTTATGGAACCTTCAAATTATGCATGAAAATAAATGCAGTGATGCATGAATGCATGCATACACAAAAATATTAGTAAGCATAATATGCAATCTGCATGTATGTTTATGAATATGCACAAGAAAAAAAGAAATAAAAAGAAAATAAGAAATTCGATTACTCACCTCAATAAAAAATTAAAGAATAAAACACTATAAAGCAAGTAAAATGACCCTAGATTTAGGTTAACTATAAAGGGTAGAAGGACATGGCTTTATCTGGTTAGGCTTTTAAAGTTAACTATATGTGATTTGGATTACCTCTAAAAGGTTCTCAAATTATTTCTTACATCATAGTCCATCATAGACTAGTAAGGCACCCCGATCCTCGCCCATCATAGGCTACAAACGGAAATGGTTTAATTTGGTGTTTCACAAGCCCATGCGGAGACATGAAATCTCACAAGGGCATGGGTACTTCACTCCTTCCTAAGAGTAGAGCTCGGGTGGAGAATTTTATATTATGTACATGCAAATGAATGACAAATATATATAGGTAAATAACTAATAAAATATAAACAATGAAAAGAAAGAAATAGGAAAGAAAGAAAATAATCTCAAATTTATTAAGCAATGCTTCAATAATAAGAAATCATTTACTGGCCTGACTGATATGTCCCCAGCAGAGTCACCAAACTGTCATAACGTATAGATCTGTGGACCTACCACTAGACATAGATTAGAGGAGTTGTCATTAATCTTTTTTGTTTAGGTGTGACTGACCACCTAATTGAATATGTCCTATTTAAAGATGAATCCTAAGATTGACTTAAGTATTTTTAAATAATAGATTTTGATATACGAAACTAGAGTTTAGATTCGAGAGTACGATTACGCATAGACCCCACAGCGCCTATCCACAGGATGATACCAGTTTGATTCCAAACTATCCAAGCTTTAAAAATGTTCATAATTTATCAAAATATTAAATATTAAAAATTAGTCTTAAAATTATCCCAATAGTTTAGTAGCAATTTAAGATAATTTTCTCACCTTAAGAGTATTCATAGAGACTAGTGTCCCACTTTGAAGAGGCTCCATCATTGGATTTATCAATGTATTTTATTCAAGAAAATCAATAAGTCTCATAATAGTTTGGTAGGACTTACTTTGAAACAGATCTCCCAATAGTTTCACAAGATTTTATTGCAAAAATGTTTATAACAATTTTGCGAATTCCATTAAGTCTCCCAATAGTTTGGTAAGACTTAATTTGAAGCAATTCTCCAATAATTTAGAGGATAAAAATTATTTTTTATTATTTATATTATTTATTTTTTTATTTTTTTTGAAAATTGATTTATGAAATTTCTCAATAGTTTGGTAGATTCTATAAATTTACTTGAAATTTTTTTTTTTGTCTTTTATCTTTTATTATTTTTTTTATTCTTTGCTTTTTCTATTTTCAAAAAAGATTTTTTTTTAAACTAGTAAAATAAAATACAAAATTGAAAATAAAATGAAAACTTAAGAAAATAAAAATAAAATCAAAAAATAAAATAAAAAGGGAAAAAGGAAACTTGTGATTAGGTCGAGTCAAAATACGAATCTTATGCTGTTAAAACGATACCGTTTTGGGTCAGTATATAAGCCAAGTTCCAGCATTTTTTCTTAGAAACGCTTTACTTTCTCTCTCTAGCCTTAATTTTCTTTGACTTCTTTCTAGAAACCCTAAGAACACCCATTGGAAACTTTAATCGATAACTAAAAAACCCACTGGTTTCTAAAAAGTCACCAAAAAGTTTAATTGAAAATTGAAAACCCATCAATTTCTAAAAAAGCCATTGGAATCCCATCGACAAATTCAATATCCTTGGAAAATTCAATCAAAAATTTCAAAACTCATCGAAAAATTCATCCAGACCTAGATTTTTTTAGAGAAATCTCAAAATTTCCTAGATTTGCCTTGATTTCTTTAAAACACTCTCTAGAACCCTAACCACCTTCAGAAACCCAAATCTAACGCACAAACTTCAAATCAAAATTGGAATTCCCAAAATAAAATCATAGAAAACCCTTTTATTGCCCATAAAATTTTTCAAAACTGCAACAACAAAATATTTCTCAATTTTCATCGTGTCTCCCAAAATCCATTGTGCTTGTTCCTCTATTCTTTAATTCAATTTATAGGCATCCTTAGAAAATTTTTTAAGAAATGGATAAGACCAATCCCAGGTTTGAATCTTGATATTGAATTTTGCCCGAGCATGATTTTAGGCTAGATCCTTGCTAATTTGTCTGAAAAGATCCCTGAATTGAATTCTGATTAATTGCGCAAATTGGGTTTTCTGATTTAACCGATTCAAGATTTTAGATTCCATGATTCTAGTCATCAACCAAAATGGAAAGGAAAATAAATTAATAATAATGATAATAATAATAATAATAATAATAATAATAATAATAATATGATATACTACAATATAATAATTAATAATATAATAATAAATAATATAATAATATAGTAATATAGTTACAATATAATATAATAATATATAATAATATATCAAACTATATACTATGGCAAAATAATAAACAACCCCAATTGACCTCGGACATGAGTGTTTACAGTCATATTTTTTTGTTCAGATATGTTTATTCGGATTATCATATTTTTCTCTATTCAAATATGTTTATTCAGAATTAGTAATATTTTGAAATAAAAAAAATATTTAAAAGATTTAAAAATTAAATCTATTCGTCAAACAAGTCAAAGTGGGCTAAGTGCCCAAGTGCCTATCTTTAACTTTTAAAATTGTCCGACCCATTAGAAAAATTTCTAGTAAGCCTAAATGACTTGACTCACTTTAACACTTAGCTCAATTATTTAAATAACATAAGTAATCTTTTTTAAAAATGATCTTTCTACTCAATACGGATATATCACATTCTAAACTACTAATAGCTGACCCCCATCCTTAGCCCTTTTTTGGCTCTCCACCAAACACCAATCTGCCTCTTGTCAGTCGACTCTCGACCTTTCAAGCTCAAGCTTTCATCACACTTTACCTTTCGGTCTTGCCAATGCTTCGTCTCATACTTCACTTGCCTTTAGTTCACCTTATCTTCATAAGTTTGGCACAACCATCGATGGCTCCACTATTCCACCAGACCTCCAAAGCTTAAAAATTTATCAAAAGTTTGTTGCTTTTGTCTTTTATATTTTTTGTGAACAACAAAACAAGAAATATGTTTTTGTTTTCCTCATTTACTTGATGATGATGGTGATATCTAAGCCAAAGAATTTGTGGTCCTAACAAGTTGAATTCAATGTTTAGCTCCTTTGTACATGAACGGTGGACCAATCACGAAAAAAAGTCCAAAAAACAGGAGAAAAAATGTGGTATTCTATTTATTTTATTGAGATTTTCTTATTATTACTATAATTTTTTATTTTTTAAAAGATTTTTTCAATAGTGAGTAAGTGGTCCATGTGTAGTCACGTGAGCTAACCATATGCTAGAAGTTAGTAATGGCTGTCATATGGTTTTCAAATTGAAAATATTTTTTAGTATAGTTTGATAGGAATAGAAAAAAAAAACCAAAAAAAAGTCCAGAAAAATAGACTAAACAGACTAACTTAAGTCGGTTGGTTAATTTCAAATTTCATCTCATTAAACGGTTGGTTCATTTTTTATGAATTAAATCAGTTTAGTTAGTTTTTGATTTTTTACAACTGAATAACCGAATCGATCGAATGCTCTCTCCTACTTTTTGTTTTTGTTTGGACGTTGGAATTAGCTTTAATTGCATTTTTTATGTTTTCTTAATTTCTTAATTTTTTTTTTTCATTTATTATTTTAATCATTCAAATTTTCATTACTCTGTCTCTTTACGAAATATAGACTTTGATACTTGCTTTTTGGTGCTTTCATTTGAAAACTTATAAAGGAGATTTGGTAAAGACGAATTCGAAATTTTAGAAGTATTTCAGTTGAGGTTTCTTGACTTTGGGTTTTTAGTTTATATATTTAAAAAAAAAAAGAGTAACTGGTGCGTAAAGCTCTATGCGAGAGGTCGCGAAAGGGTCAGATCTACTGGATCTAATATGCACATGTTTATGAGCACAATTTCTCTTAAAGTGTAGCTCCTCTATGGTCTCTGCAAAAACCCCTTTGCACCTTCAGGGTCGTTTAACGCTTTTTCCCAATCCATCCACAAACTATGCCATCTTTTTATAATTTTAATAAAAAAAAATTTTGGGTAGCGAGAGAACTTATGGCCCAGAAAAAGGTGGTGATTATTTTTGCGAATAATCTTTCTTGGAAAGTTCATTGGAGATGGTTGGAGAAGGAATGTGGCAAGTTTGGAAAGGTTATTGATGTTTTTATCCCACAAAAGAGAAGTAGAAATGGAAGGAGGATTGGATTTGTACGCTTTACGTCGGTAGCTGAAGCCAGGAGGGCAGTGTGGAATCTGAATGGAATATGGCTCTTGGATATGAAAATAGAAGCTAATATAGCTAGGTTTAATCCTGGAGTTGCTTTTTGAAAAAAATCTGGGGTTTAAAATAAGGATGCGGAAATTGAGGAAGAAAACTTGAGAGCACCACTAAATTCGAATCACGAGTCTTACAAGAGGAACAAACAAAACGACAGAGAGCAACCGCATGAGAGAATATAATAGTGTGAACTATCGGAGGTGATATTTACAAGCCTTGGTAGTAGGAAGAACTAGCGGAAATCCAATGCCTCCTTACGTGATTGACTCTGGCTCTAAAGAGGGTGATTGTCAGACTGTGCTAGAGGGGCAAGGGATAACAAGAAGTGTTTGGGGAAGTTGGATGATTTTTGTTACATTCACTGGAAAAATGCATAGTGGACACAAATAAGGAAGTCATAGAGACGAGGTCTACATGACCTCCTTAAAAGGGATGGATTGGACGAGGTTGTTATCAGAAAAATAGCAGGGGATTTATTATTTGTTACTTTCGATAATAATGTTGATTTTGATGAGATGAAAGCAAACAACTGGGATGGTCTGTCGAAAGAGTCGTAGAATATTGAGATTTGGTCGGAGAAGCTAGTTAATCTTAAAAGGCGTTCATGTGTAGCCTGCTATGGAGTTCCAATCCACGTATGGGATCTAGAGACCTTCCAACATATCATAAATTGTTGAGGTGACTTTGTTTGCATGGATGAAGAAGATACTTTAAAGCTGCAATCTTTTGATAGGGGTACTGTTATTCAAATTGCTACGGATTCACTATGAAAAATACGAGGTACGATTCAGTTGAAGATGGGAGAATCATCTTATCCTGTTCGGGTTTCAAAAATAGATCGGGGTATATGTCAATATGTTCAGAATTATGAAGTAGACAATTCCCTGAGCAAAGCTGGTTCTGCTGAGGAAGAAGGAACAGAAGTTAAGAGGCGTTTCAGGTAGTAAAAGATGGGTGGTTGAGCAGAGTGATTTCCAAAAGCCAGGGATTTATGACAAACAATCTAGAGTGATGTTCCTTCTTGTTGGAAATGTAAAAAATCTAGAAAGCAATGAAAGCTTGTTCCTTGTTGTTGGAAATTTAAAAAAAAAAAAAACCTAAGAAAGCAATGAAGCTTTTAATAAGGTGGCAATGAGAACAGATGAGAATGTACATAATTCTCTGTGCTCAAGCACGGGTTCAGGCAGTTTAAAGGAGAATTAGATGGGTTGCGGAGCAATTATGAAATTGGGCTTAGGCTTGCGGAGAACTAATAGGAGAAGAAACTACTAAACTACGTAAGGAAATGGGCAAGTTGATGAGATGGAGTGACCCATTGAGGTAATAGATCAAAGCCTTCCTTTGTTCCTGAAATTGAAGATATGGATGCTAAAGGGGTTGGTGAGAAACAAAATAGGGCAAAAAAATGGCGGTTCTTTGACAACGTAGAGGACAAGTTGACGGGTAAAGTGAATAAGAGGGGGAAGAAAATAATTATGAAGAGTAAAATAAGGGTTCAAGAAAAAAAAAGTCTAAAGGGGAAGAAAGGGTTGCTAATTAGTCGATTTCTAATGGGGATTTCATAAATCGAAATCGGGTCATATCGAAAGAAGGTGAAGTATTTGAGACCTTGAAAGAAACAGAAGCCATATGAAATGTGTTAGTAGATTTAAGAAAAATAAAAATAGTAAGAAAGAAGAAAATATAGCTTTGAGGCATAAATAACACTGTCTTAAAGGCAATTATGCTTATAGGATATAACAAAACCTTAAAACTCTCTAAATCAGAAGTAGTGAAATTGGTCAGGCAAAAAGATCTATTTATAATAAATGAATAGTTATTAATCAAACCAATTCAAAAAGTCATGATATTTTGTATAGTCATATTTTATTGTTTAAATAAACTTTATTTAAACAATCATGTCTTTTACTGTTCAAGCATATTTATTCGGAATCAATAATATTCTGAAAAAAATAAAAAAATAATAATAATAAAGATTTAAAAATTAAATCTATTTGTCAAACAAGCCCAAGTGCCCCATTTTTTACTTTTAAAATTGTCCAACCCATTAGAAAAACTCTTAGCAAGCTCAAATGACTTGGTCCACTCTAACACTTAGCTCAATTACTTAAATAGTATAAGTAATTTCTTTTCAACCATTTATAAGTGATCTTTCTACTCAATGTGAGATATACCACATTCTAAACTACCAATAATCCCCCACTAGTTTGGAATGTTGGTGCTTAATCTTTAACCTTTCACACAAATAAATATTATGAATACAAGAAGGTATCTTTCGATTTAAACCTTCAATTAGCGTATATAACTTAAAATTCTAACAAAGTTGATGGTGTCCGCAGATTAAACCTCAACTCTTAATGTTAAAATTAAAGATATAACACACATAATATTTATGTAATATTCTGTTAGAGGTTTATAATCACTTTAGCACTATTATGGTCATGTGCTTATCCTTATTTATAAACATTTACAAGAAAGTTTTCAATTTTCTTGTTGAAGCGGCACCACTTCTATGTTTATATAGGTGGAGTTTTTTATTTATGTCTTCATTGCTACAGACATTTAATTATTAACTCCATTAAAAGTTCAATCTCATCCTCCATTTACATAATGGCTTACACTAGTATTCCAAATATATAGAATGGGTTGACTAGTGTTTACAGACACATAACAATAATTTGTTATTACCTATTAAACTTTGCAATTAGAGTTTACTAATTCAAAGTTAGGTTCCCATTATTGGTGTCTAAAAGGAATTTTAAACCCATTCCACTTGTGGTGCTTTTTACCAAATTTCTAGGTAGCACCTTGGCAAGAGGATCTGCTAAGTTTTTAGCAGATTTAACATATATGATGGTAATTACCCTATTTTTTTTATCAATTCTCTGATATAATCATGTTTTAGACTAATATGTCTAGATTTTCCATTATAAATTTCACTATAAGCTCTAGACATAGTAGCTTCACTATCACAGTACAAGGAAATGGTTGTCATTGGTTGTGGCCACAACTCTATATCCATTAATAAATTTTTTAGCCATTCAGCTTTTTTTCCTGCTGCAGCTAAAGCTATAAATTCAGATTTCATAGTTGAATATGAAATGCAAGTTTGTTTCTTGGATGCCCAACTAATTGCACCACCTTAAAGGGTAAACATCCATCCTGAAATGGATTTATTGTCACTTATACTAGTGATCCAACTTGCATCTGAATATCCTTCCAAAACAGTCGGATCTCCGAAATAAAATAAGCCAAAATCTTTAGTTCTTTTAAGATAACCTAGAACTCTTTCTATGGCTTTCCAATGACTTATACTAGGCTTACTTGTATATCTCAATAACTTGCAAATAGCAAAAGCTATATCTGGCCTAGTACAATGCATAGCATACATAATACTTCCAGTAGCACTAGCATATTCAAGTTGTGCAATTACATTATCTTGATTTTCTGTTAATTTTATATTTGTATCATATAGAATATTGGTTTCTTTTATATTGAGATACTTAAACTTATTAAGCAGTTTCTTAATATAATAACTTTGATTAAGAATGAAACCCTTATTATATCTCTTAACTTTAATTCCTAAAATGGTATCAACTTCATTTAAATCTTTCATTTTTGAAATTAGAAATCAAATACCTTTTGGTTTCATTCATGCCAATCATATTAGTATAAAAAATTAGCATATCATCCACATAGAGACATATTATAACTCCATATTCTTTAATAAATTTTGAGTAAATGTACTTATCTGCTCCATTATGTTTAAAACCACTAGCTGCTATGATTGAATCAAACTTTTCATGCCATTGTTTAGGAGCTTGCTTTAGCCCATAAAGTGACTTAATTAATTTACAAACTTTATTCTCATTACTTGGAAGAATAAAACCTTCTGGTTGTTTCATGTATAGTTCTTCCTTTAAGTCACCATATAGAAAGGCTATTTTAACATCCATTTGATGCACATGCAGTTTATGAATGGAAGCCAAAGCTATAAGAACTCTAATAGATGTTATTCTAGCTACTGGAACATATTTATCAAAATAATCTATGCCTTCCTTTTGTTTAAAACCTTTTGCAACTAATCTTGCTTTAAAGGTTTGTATGGAACCATTTGTATTATATTTCTTTCTAAACACCCATTTACATCCTATAGGTTTAGAACCTGGAGGTAAATCTACCAAGACGCATGTATTATTGGACATGATTGAGTCCATTTCATCATTAATAGCTTCTTTCCAAAAAGTAACATCTTTTGAAGTCATAGCTTCATTAAATGTTTTAGGGTCTTCATCTACATTTAGTAAAATTGGTGTTTTCTTAAGCACTTTGGTTCTATTCCCTTCTACTAGGAATACTATAGAATATGGAGAAATAAAATCAAAAAGTAAAAGATTATCTTTTCTAACTCTTTGCTCCTTCTAATTTCAACAGAATCATTACTTTCTTTTCTTTTATTTCCATTTGTAGGAATTATTTCAATTTGTTTCTCCATATCAATTTTGGTATCACATATAAACTTATTTTCAAAAAATTCTACATGAATAGATTCAACAATAACATTAGTATTTAAATCAAGAAGTTTATATGCTTTTGAATTCTGTGTATAACCAACAAAAATACTTTTAATACCTCTAGGTCCTAATTTTGATTTATGAGGATGATGTATTTTATAAAAGGCAATGCACCCCACACTTTAAAATAATCCAAATTTGGTTTTCTGCCATGATTTCAAAGTTCATATGGTGTCTGTAAAAATTTCTTTGAAAGAATTCTATTATGTATGTGGCATGCTGTTAAAAGTACCTCTCCCCAAAGATTCAGAGGTAATTTAGCATTTAACAACATACTATTTAGCATATCAAACAAGGTTCTATTTTTCCTTTCGGCTAAACCATTTTGTTAGGGTGCATAAGGGGCTGTCCTTTGATGAATAATTTCATTATCTTCACAAAAAAGAGAAAATGAATCTGAAAAAGATTCGCCACCCCTATCTATGCGAAGAATTTTGATTTTCTTCTCCTTTTGATTTTCAACAACTGATTTATATTCTTTGAATTTATCAAAGGCTTCATCTTTTGTTTTCATTAGATACACAAAAGTATAACGAGAACTATCATCTATAAGTGTTACAAAAAACCTTTTTCCTCCCTTTGTTAATAAACCATTTAGCTCACAAATATCAGAATGTATAAGTTCTAATAATTTTGTATTTCTTTCAGCTTTAAGAAAAGATTTTTTAGTCATTTTTACTTTGACACAGATTTCACATTATGTCATGATTTTTTTGGTATGTTATATAACAATGCTTAGTCATATGATTCACATAATGATAATTTAAATGTCATAATCTAGCATGCCATAAAGAAGAAGAATGCTCAACAATATAAGCAAAAATATTATTTAATTTTATCAATGCTTAGTTTAAACATATCATCATTGGAATATCATTTTCTAATGAATACACCATTTTTGGAGACTATAACTTTATCAGACTCTAGTATAATCTTAAAGCCTTTTTTACATAATAGATTTGTAGATACAAGGTTCTTTCTAATCTCAGGAACATGAAAAACATTAATTAGAGTTAGTTTTTATCCTGAGGTGAATTTCAATTCAACCATTCCTTTTCTAATCACTTTGGCAAGAACATGATCTCTCATAAGGATGTTTTCTGGTTTCTTGCATTCTTCATAAGTCTTGAACTGCTTTTTGTTATTGCAAATATGAATTGTTGCACCAGAATCTAGCCACCAATCAGATGACTTATTTATAGTAGTCATATGAACTTCGGTGATCATTCCAATTTGCATGTCAGTCACCATTGCAACAAGTTCATTAATTTTTTGCTCAACCAGATTTGCCTTGCTTTCAGAACTAGAACCAATCTTAATTCCAGCGTTTTTAAATCTGTAATCTTTAATCAAATGTCATTTCTTTCCATATTAGAAACATATTTTGTTCTTGTTAAATTTGGATTTCTTAAATCTATTCCTCTTAACTTTAAAATTGTTTTGAAATTAATCAAAAGACTTGTGAGTTTTTTCAGAATTTTGTCCATTCACGTAATTCACATTGGAACCTCTAAGGAAAAGTGCATCTCTTGCACGATTTTTTGCTTTAATCTGTATGTGAGTTTGAAATTCTTCAATAGTGAAAGTATCTATTGAATGCATAACTTTCTTCCTATATCCATTCCATGAAAGAGGAAGTTTTGACAAAATAGCTCTAACTTGAAGTGAATCAGGAACCTTAATTTTCAGCTCACTTAATTTAGAGACCAGAATTTGTAACTCTTGTAATTGGTCCATGATTGGTTTATCATCAGTTATTGAAAATTCAAAGTATTTCAAATTGAAAAACTTATTCGTACCTTTCTTTTCGTTCATGTATTTGTGCTCAAGAGCAATCCATATCTCTTTTGGTGTTTTCATATTTGTATAGGTTATATAGACGGTCAGATAATGAATTCAGAATATAACCTCGACAGACTAGTTCATCTTCTTCACGTTTGCTTCTTGTTGCCTTAATAGTACAGAATCTTCAGGAGTTGGTTTTGGAATTGGTTTCAAATTTGGATCAAGTACATAAAACATCTTCAATGCTGTCAATAGAAAAACCATTTTGTCCTTCCACCTAGTGTAGTTTGATCCATTAAAACGATAAAGTCTGATTACATCTTGATTTTAAAAATGAACCTTCATGCTTGATTCCAAATCCATAGCAGTAATAGGGACAATAGTAGATGTAATATCCATAATTGCCTTTAAATTGTTAGTAGATTTAAGAAAAACAGAAATAGTAAGAAAGAAGAAAATATGACTTTAAGGCGTGAATAACACTGTCTTAAAGGCAATTATGCTTATAGAATATAACAAAACCTTAAAACTCTTTAAATCAAAAGTAGTGAAATTGGTCAGGTAGAAAGATTTATTTATAATAAATGAACAGTCATTAATCCAACCAATTCAAAAAGTCATGACATTTTGTATAGTTATATTTTATTGTTTAGATAAACTTTATTTAAACAATCATGTCTTTTACTGTTCAAGCATATATATTCGGAATCAATAATATTTTGAAATAAATAATAATAATAATAATAAAGATTTAAAAATTAAATCTATTTGTCAAACAAGCCCAAGTGCCCAAGTGCCCATCTTTGACTTTTAAAATTGTCCAACCCAATAGGAAAACTCTTAGCAAGCCCAAATAATTTGACCCACTCCAACACTTAGCTCAATTACTTAAATAATATAAGTAATTTCTTTTAAACCATTTATAAGTGATCTTTTTACTCAATGTGGGATACACCACATTCTAAATTACCAACAATCCCCCACTAGTTTGGAATGTTGGTACTTAAGCTTTAACCTTTCACACAAATAAATATTATGAATACAAAAAAGTATCTTTCGATTTAAACCTTCAAGTAGCGTATATAACTTAGAATTCTAACAAAGTTGATGGTGTCCGCAGATTAAACCTCAACTCCTAATGTTAAAATTAAAGATATAACACACATAATATTTGTTTAATATTCTGTTAGAGGTTTATAATCGCTTTAGCACTATTATGGCCATGTGCTTATCCTTATTCATAAACATTTACAAGAAAGTTTCCAATTTTTTTGTTGAAGCGGCACCACTTCTATGTTTATATAGGTGAAGTTTCTCATTTATGTTTCCATTGCTATAGACATTTAATTATTAACTCCATTAAAAGTTTAATCTCATCCTCCATTTACACAATGACTTACACTAGTATTCCAAATATATAGAATGGGTTGACTAGTGTTTACAGACACATAACAATAATTTGTTATTACCTATTAAACTTTGTAATTAGAGGTTACTAATTCAAAGTTAAGTTCCCATTATTGGTGTCTAAAAGGAATGTTAAATCCATTCCACTTGTGGTGCTTCTTACCAAATTTCTAGATAGTGCCTTGGTAAGAGGATCTACTAAGTTTTTAGCAGATTTAACATATATGATGGTAATTACCCCATTTTTTATCAATTTTCTGATATAATCATGTTTTAGACTAATATGTCTAGATTTTCCATTATAAATTTCACTATAAGCTCTAGACATAGTAGCTTCACTATCACAGTACAAGGAAATGGCTGTCATTGGTTGTGGCCACAATTCTATATCCATTAATAAATTTCTTAGCCATTCAGCTTCCTTGCTTGCTGCAGCTAAAGCTATAAATTTAGATTCCATAGTTGAATGTGAAATGCAAGTTTGTTTCTTGGATGCCCAACTAATTGCATCACCTCAAAGGGTAAACATCCATTCTAAAGTGGATTTATTGTCACTTATACTAGTGATCCAACTTGCATATGAATATCCTTCCAAAACAGTCGGATTTTCGAAATAAAATAAGCCAAAATCTTTAGTTCTTTTAAGATAACCTAGAACTCTTCCTATGGCTTTTCAATGACTTATACTAGGCTTACTTTTATATCTCGATAACTTGCAAATAGCAAAAGCTATATTTGGCCTAGTACAATGCATAGCATACATAATACTTTCAATAGCACTAGCATATTCAAGTTGTGCAATTACATTATCTTGATTTTCTGTTAATTTTATACTTGTATCATATGGAGTATTGGTTTCTTTTATATTGAGATACTTAAACTTATTAAGTAGTTTCTCAATATAATAACTTTGAATAAGAATGAAACCCATATTATATCTCTTAACTTTAATTCCCAAAATGGTGTCAACTTCATTTAAATCTTTCATTTTGAAATTGGAAATCAGATACCTTTTGATTTCATTCATGCCAATGATATTAGTACCAAAGATTAGCATATCATCCACATAAAGACATATTAGAACTCCATATTCTTTAATAAATTTGACATGTTTATAAATTTATCTTCCGATTGTTTTTGGTGGAGTTTGGAGTTTTTGACTAGAGGTTTTACAAGGAGACTGCGGGGCTACGAATGGGTTCAATGAATATGAAAGGAAAGTAGATGGCAAAAAAGGTAGAATAGGACGTTTGCAGGCAGAGGTTTAATTGGTGAAGCTCCAATTAGAAAGCATCAATATAGAATGATATACAAAGGAGAACATGAAAAGCATTTATTTAAAGAAGTTGGGGAATTTTGTATAATAAACAAGCAGTTATGAAAAACGTTAATAAGAGATGAGGAAAGTTGTTATCTGGGCTGTGGGTGTTGAATGTGAATTGAATCTTGAAATGTCTTGTTATTTCTGGAGTTTTGTTGGAATGAGTTGGGGAATATTTTTGAGTGATTGCATTTGTAAACGTGTATGCTTCAAGTGGGCTGGAAGAAAAGAATAGATTATGGAGTGATGGTTTTTTGTTTAATTCTGTTTTTTTTTTTTAGATTGTATGGAGGAAGTTAAAATCAGGATGCTTTAGATCTTTTATATATCAGGGATGAGATAGTGTGACCAGATCAGACATGATACAAGCTTGGTGGTATATGTGCTGCAAGGCTGTTTGTGTTTTTACCCTGCTTTGATTGACACTTCTCAGCTTTATATAGCTAAAAGTGTAAAGCTGGAGGCTATTTGGTTGAGTTGATAAAAGTTTGGAGTTTTTGACTGTTCACAAATCACGCCCAGATTTATAAGTTTTGGCTTTTAAGGTGATTTTGTATGTTATAGTATGATTTTAAGAAGCTCTGTTTTTCTTGCAATAGAACTATGCTATAGTTACTTTGCTATTGCTTGCCTTGTTGCTAGCTCCATACCATTTGGAATATTAATAAAATTTATTTTGGCTGAGCAAAAAGATAAAAATATAAAAAAAAATTGTCCTATTGGTTTCAGTGCACTGGTTTAAGAAACGAAGTAAATCATTCGAACCAAGTTATCTCTCTACCTGAAAAATGTATTTCAATCTATCTTAAATTTTATTATTGTTTTGGTGAATCTTTGCCATTTAAAGATGTATTAATGTTATGGTTTTTAAGCTTAAAAATGCTTTGCTCTAGTTTATTCCTGTTGCCTGGAGTAGTTAAGTTTCCAGATATCAAGTTTATACGGGTTCGGGTTGAGTTTTTAGATTTGAATTTATTTTGCTATTTCTACTTTCTAGTGTTAAGGTTGAATCAGGCTTATCAATTACTAATCTCTTTCTACCTTTAATTTGTTGATAGGGATATTAATGAATCAAACATGAACGGTTAGAAATTCAAGACTTGCACAATCTTTGTGAATCTGTAATGGATGATGATTTTCCACTTGTGACTTTGATTATTGTCGTAACTGAAATGTTTTCAATTACAAAAAACTTTGTTTGATGTGACATTACATTTGTGATGTCAAACCAGTAAACATCTCTTAATAAGAGAGAAAATATTTAATTTTGAACATTAATTTTTATGAAAAGAATGTCAAAAGTAACTAATCTTTATTCAAGAAAGAATTAAAAAAAAATTTTTTTTTTAAAATTATTTAATCTTTTGAACTACTTGAATCATATTATAAATGAAATCTCGTAAGGATGTGACTCAACAACAAACGATTTCTTTAATTAAAACACATCTCTCTAAATAATTACAAAAATATTTATTTACGTAAAACATCATATATGAAAGATCATGCTTTTATTTGCAAGAAACCTTTCATTCTTTTTTTAAAATTATGACTTTTGTATTGTATTGTAGTATTCGGATATCCTTTATGGGCATCGAATATCCTTTGTATTTTTGCTTCAGAATGCATAGGCTTCGAATTCCCAAGCTTAATTTCTCAAACTGAGGGTTAGCATTCGAATACCTTGAATAGAGTATTCGAATGCCCAAGTTAAATCTTTGTTTTTGTTCAAACAGAAACGTAGTATCATTCAAGGCATTTAAATATCCAAGCTAGATTTTCCTTTTTCTTCAAACAAAAGAGTACTATTCGGATATCTTCTAAGGGTATTCGGATGCCTTGCTAGAACTTCAAATCTAAATACATCTAACTTTCAAGTTTGTTCTATGTTTCATTTAGGTTTCTTATTTCATACAATAAGCAACATATTTGTTTAATCAATCTTTCATATTTTGAAAATTACGTTCATGATTTTTTGTTCAATTAATGAATTTTTAAATATTATTTGTGATATTTTTTAAATTTAATAAATGAATATAACAAACAAAACTCAAGTATGTTATCATTTGCACAAACGAATCAAATATTAATGAATTTACAATGAATATGATATGTTCATTTAAGTAATACATTTCAAAATATTATTTTTATCATTTGTTAATCTTAACAAATAAATATAAATAAATAAAAATTAAATTTATTCACAAACTATTCATAGAAAATTTTGTTTCATTTATAGTTTGATATAAAGCTATATTTCATTTTTGATTTTCTTTCCAAAAGTCACGCATGCAATTTTCATCAATGTTTATTGTGGTCATCTAATTAACATTTGCCCAACTCTTAAATTTTCATTTAAATCAGAACCTTATCCTAGTAATTAAATAGAAGAATATTAATTTAATAGTTAGTTTATATAATTATATTTAAAGAATAACATTAGATAAGTAGGAAGTTAAATTTGAGCATTGGTAATTTTTTTTATTCTTATATTGAGAATTCTTTATAAAAAAAACTTTGAATACGTTTTTAATTTTATTCTAACTAACATACAAATAATATAAATATTCAATTAAAACTGTTGAAAATATAATTAGTTTTTCTCAAGTATAATCACCATATTACAAACGTGATGATCAACTTATACTTTAAACTATAATCAGGAAAACCTTCTTAGTTAAAAAAAAAAAAATCCAAGAAACCTTGAATTGAGTTAAGCTTCTACCTTTGGAGCGGTTTCAAGATCAGCTAATTGGATTCTCATCCTCCTCTGGTGCTGCGTTCAAGTCGAAAATGCCATTCTCCTCCACGGCTTCCCTTCTCTTATGATTATCAATAACATCCTCGGCGTCGTCGTCGTCGTCGTCGGCTACGACCACCGCTCTTTCAGCCTCCACCGCCGCCTTCCACCCTTCTCTAGCTCCACCTTTCTCGAAATACTTAACCACCGCCCTCATGCTCCTCAATATTGCGAAAAACTCCTCCACCTCTTTGTCACTGGCTTCCTCGTCCTTCCTTACCTTCTTCTTCTTCTTTTTCTTCTCCGTTAATACACACACCTTGCTTTCCTCTCATCACCCTGTTCCTCTTCTCCTTCTCCTTCTCCTTCTCCTTCTCCTTCTCCATACCCCTAAAACTTTCACAAATAATTTCTTCTTCTTTCTAATGCATCAATAAATTCACTCCCAAGTAATCTTTAACCAAACCAAAACAAAAATGAAAACTAAAAGAAAAAAAAAACCAAAGGAATTTGTTTTAAGGGTAAATGATTGCTTGATCTCTTATATGTTTTATTCTGTATCCTTTTTTTTTTTTTCAGATTATCATAATTGAAATATTACATGTAATATTTATATTTTTAAATTTTTAATATGATATTTAAATATATTAATTAATATAAAATATTTTAAAAAATTATAATTTATCATATATATTATTCAAAATTATTATGTAAAATAATTATCGTATTAATTAATAAATTATAATTTAAATATTATAAAATATTTTTTTATTATTTAGATATGATTTATGATATTAACTATTTTTACGATCAATTTCTTGGTTTCTAATTTTTTATACGTGTATGACTTATGACTGTATCGTTTTGGAACGTCGGTCGTTTCAGCCGTTGGATTTGGAGGACAGTATAGATGACGTCATTATTACTAGGTAGCACACGTTACCCAGTGGGTATCATGAGATACTGGAAAACGACAAACGACCTTAAACTACGCGCTTTGTAGGAGACGCGTTAGATGTGTGAGGGTATAGCGATGGGCCAGAAGATTATTGGTGCCGCCGACGCGCGAATGGGACATCCTCGAGGGTGAATGTTGGTATTTTGTTGCGACGACGAACAGCATTATTTGTTTTGGCATTTCTGCGATGCTTCCAGAGCCCTCTTCCGCAAACTTCAACATTTTTAGGTAAATTGTAAGATTTGTCCCTGTACATTTATCAAAATACAGATTTAATCCCTATATAATAATTTAACTAAATCAAAACTCTCAATATTTTGAAATGATAAATTTCTATCTAGAATCAAATTTGTATTGTTAACTAAACTTCTTTGAATTTGTTAATGTTAGAGACATTTAATAGTCAAAAGGACATTGTGGTCTATTCCTCTTATTAAAGGTTGCCAATAGACAACTAGGAACATTTCGAATATTTATGTTGATCTAATATATTCAGTGCCACCATGTCATTATTGTCCCTCATAGGTTCTTTGCCCTTTTATCTATAATATGAACATTTGGGTATTGTCATCCTAGGTTTCATATTATTTTAGTTTCTTACTTTTCTCTCCTTCTGATTTCCCTTATTTTGTTCTCTGATTTATGCATTGAAGTGCAAATATCTATAAATATGAACATTTGGGTATTGTCATCCTAGGCTTCATATTAATTTTAGTTTCTTACTTTTCTCTCCTTTCATTTCCCTTATTCTACTCTTTGATTTATGTATCGTAGTGCAAATATAAGGAAAACTCTTTGCTTTTGTATTTAACCGCTCTGTTTCCTTTTTTACCTTTCAAGAATGCCCTTAGTTCAGAGCTAAGTACAAACAGCTGGCGTGTTAGGTGGGTGCTTTTTTCTCATCAATTATACTTAAAATCATGTTGCTTAGAAAAAGAGCTGTGAAAAAAGGAGAGACAGTCGTCTCGACTGGAACAAAAACACATAACAGGCAACACATATATTGACCTACCCTATAATAGGTTGGCCTGACCATGGAACAATTTAAAGCTTTAATCGAACAAATACAAGCTCTAAAACAAATGTTGCACACCATAACCCCACCTTAAGTTTAAAAGGTATTCGATCTAGTCACTTCTGGTCGACAAGGTGCAAAAGGGCAACCGAGCTATGAGAAAATAAAAGCTTCTCAGGCCTTCAGGAAAGAAGAACACAATATTTTGATTGCCCACCATTATCGAAAAAATCAAAACAAATCGATCCAAAGCCTCAATCGAGTAGAGACTTGGATGCTTGAATGCAAGCTATGAAAAAAGAATTAAAATGAAAGGTAATTGCTTTTGAGGATGAGCTCAAGTTCTTGAAGACCTTACCTTTCATTGAAGAGATGACAGAGCCATGTCCCTAGAAGGATTCAAGATGCTGACTTTGGAGACCTATGATGATACATTTGATCCTTTTGATCATTTAAAACTTTATAGAACTAATACGATGATGCAAGTGGTAGACGAAGTGCTTATGTGTAAAGGATTGGTCACCACCCTTAAAGGTGTAGCTCGATCTTGGTATAGTAGTCGCAAACTGAGGTTAATTACAACATTTAAAAAACTCAATCACTCTTTTCTATTTCATTTTGTAAGCAATTAAAGAACAAAGAAAATAACTTTGAGCCTAATGTCAATCCATCTAGGAAAAAATGAATCTTTGAAAAATATGTTATGCATTTTAACACGGAAGCTCTATAAGTAAAAGACTTAAAGCAGATGACCATTGTAGCTACCTTAACAAGTAGATTCAATAACAAAAATTATCACTTAAGCTGACCTTATCTCTAGAGCCACTGGAGATGTTGTTTGACTTTTACTTATAGTCGAAAAATATATAAACACTGAAGTTACAATGAAAAACAATCAAGGTGAGAGAAGCTGATCCCTTCATTGATGGTCGAGGTGAGAGAGACTCATCATCCCTTTTCGATCATAAGAAAGGTAAAGATCTTTATGATCCTCCTTCAAGAGAGAGCAATATAAGGTTAAAAGCCCTAACAGAAAAAGAAACTATACCGCACTGAATACCTTTTGAGAGATGATTCTAATGCAAATTAAAAAAAATCTAAAGTTTAGATGGTCGAAGCTACTACACAAAACATGATGAGGGATTTGACCAAAAGATGTACCTTATATATAGATGTAGGTCATAATAAGAATGAGATTGAAGCTCTAATAGAAAAAGCTAACTAGAAAGGTATGTAGACTAATAAGACAAGGGCAAAATAGGTTAGACTATAAAAAAGACAACATAAAACTTAAAAAGAAAATAGACAAAAAAAAAACATAAGAAGAGAAGGTTAAAAAGATGAGTAGAGATAGGATGAAGGCTTAGTTATTGATAATAGATTGATTATTAGGGTAATCAATATGATCATTAGAGAAAGCTCCCATCTCAGCTAGGGTATGGTTATGGCCATTGGCTCATTGGTAAAAAAAAAAAAAAAAACTGAAAAGATGAATCGATCTCATTCAGTTTAAAAGATTTAAAAGAAATCCAATACCCTCATAATGATGCATAAGTGGTCATGGTCGTGGTATATAATTATGTAGTCAAAAGGATCTTGTATGATAATGAAAGCATGAGATTCTTAAATCATGTCACTATGAAAAATATAGGTATCAAAGGAAGACTAATTGTAATTGATCATCATGACTCTGATCGAATTTGAAATAAGCAAGTACTAGTTAAATAGATTATTAAATTATCGATCCTTTTTGGGAACAAATTTATGACAGTTATATCGATCATAGAATTCATGTTGTAGAGGTCTTATCTACCCATAATATGATATTGGGTAAAGCAAATCAAGTCTGTTATACGGCTTATAGGCTTCGTTCCCAAATTTGAAAGTAAAGTTTCCAAATGCCTCAAGGGGTTAGAGAGGTGAAAGGAGATCAGTTCATGGCACGATAATGTTATGTTACAATAATAAAATGAAAAGATTAGGAAATAGACTCATAGTTCAGGTAAGATCGAGAAAAAAAAGAAGAGAATGAAGCAATAGAGGCTGAAGATAAACAAGAAGTAAGGGTAAACACCTATACGATAAAAAACTAACTTGAGAGAAACGCACTCTAAGCCGTTATCATAAAGTATAAATCCATGGATCTTTTGCCTAGACATAGATTTTGGGGAGTCGCCATTAATATTTTTTATTTAGGTGTGATTGGCTACTTGACTAAATCTATTCTATCTAAATAGGAGTCCCAAGATTGACTTAGGTATCTTTAAATAGTATATTTTAGTCCACAAAAAATCAAAATTTTAGGTTCAGGAGCATGGTTACGTATGAGGAAGGTTATAGCACTCTATAGTGCCCATTCAAATGAATGGTATCAGTTTGATTTTAAATTATCCAAGCCTTAACCATATTTATGAATTTACCAAAGTATTTAATATTAAAAAATTGAATCTAAAATTACTCTAATAGTTTAGTAGCAATTTAAAAATAATTCTCTCACCTCAAGAGTAGTCATGGAGACTAGTGGTTTCACTCTGAAAAGACTCCATCTTGGGTTCAATTAAAATATTTTATTCAAGAAAATAATTAGTAAATCTTTTAATAGTTTAGTAAGATTTACTTTTGATGCAGATCTCCCAATAGTTTGGTGAGACTTTCTTGTAACTTTATTTTTTGAAAATACATTAAATCTTTCAATAGTTTGGTAAAACTTAATTTAATATGCAAATCCTCTAATAGTTGGGTAGGATCAAAAACAAAATATTAGCATAAATTTTTTATGAAAGTTGATTTTATGAGATTCTCTAATCAGTTTGATAGAATTTATAAAAAATTAAATTCATGAAAAATTTTCAAATATTTGGTAGGATTCATAAATTTATTTTGGAAACATTTTTTGTTTATTGTTTTTTTTATAAAATAAATAAGTAAAATTGAAATTTGTAAAGGTAAAAAAAAAATTGGTTTCAACTTAAAATAAGTAAAAATATAGTTAAGATAGAATAATAATAATAATAATAATAATAATAATAACAATAATAATATAATAAGTAAGATAAATAAATATATATATATTATATAATAAAAACTAATGAAACGGGTCAGACCTTGGAAGCAAGTTGCGTGTGGATTTCCAGAGTTACATGGGTTATTGCACCTTATCGTAAAATGACATCGTTTTGGATTAAGTATAAAAGGTGAAATTTTTTTTCAGTTTCTTCAAAGGCCCAAGATCCTTCCCTTTTTCTAACCTACAAAGTTTTCTCCCTATTTTTCTAAAAAAATGATGAACATAAAGAACAATCTTCAAAATTTCCCAGAACCTAGTTAAACCGCACTGTATCGCTATCGCACATTGTCATTTACCTCATCGACAAACCATCAAAAACTTCAACCAAACCCAAAAAATCTTAGAATAACCCAAAAAATTAAAGTTTTTCAGAATTCATCCAAAACTTCAACAAATTCCAATCGATTTCTAAAAACACAAACATGAATTCCAAAAGCCTAACAATTCAAATCCCAAAAACCCAGACTATTCTCAATTGTGGCAACAACCCAAACTCAGAGAGATAAAAAAAACCTCATATTCCTTCTTGAATTTATGTTTAATTTATAGATTTTAGCAATAATTTTAGGGTTTGAATAGATTTAACCGAGAGTCAAAAAAATAAAATGATCTTAATTAAGCTAGGATCAAAACTTTGTATGTAATAAGCGATAATGAGAATGATGTAAATGACACTAATTACTCAAATATGCATGTCCTATCTAAGATGCAAATGCATACCAAATGAAATTTCGATTGTGATACTAAAGTTCTCAATATTCTTTTTTTTGTATTCCAAATTCTACATATTTCTCACAAGGAGAATCAAATCCATTTTTCGTCACTCAAAATGGACACTCATCCTTATCTTTTAGGGGAATTTTCAAAACCAATATCTTTGAAGATTTTATCTTTTGCATTCCTCTCTTTCAAGTTTCTCAAAGTAATACACAATCTCTTATGACATTATTCAATTATTAACTATGATCCTAATTTTAAAATATAAGATGCAAATTATATATTTATTCTATTTATGGCAAAGTATAGAAAAAAAAAAGGCAAGAATATAAAGTGAGATATAGATAGAATGAAATGAATATAATTTATTTAGAGAAGAAGCAGGTTACAAATAACGATAATGGGACAACACAAAGGTATATAGATATGGCTATTTGAGACAACAATGTCTCAAGACAAACAATCAGATAATCATAACAACATATCTCAAAATTTTAAAAAACCCAACCATACGATGCCCATAACATTTTAGAGCCTTTTAACATATACCAATTTTTGGTTTTGATGAGCCTTATAGATAATGCTGTATCTTCCTTATCCAATTTGCCTTTACAGGTTTTTAACTTAGATAAAACTCTATTTAGTTCAAACCTGGTTTTTGACTTGAACTCTCATTTTCCTCT